>JBBPCS010038347.1:0-20950 GCA_037974645.1 Hollardia meadi
TGTGTGTGTGTGTGTGTGTGTGTGTGTGTGTGTGTGTGTGTGTGTGTGTGTGTGTGTGTGTGTGTGTGTGTGGTGTAGAAAAATCCTCATTCCTAATGGTTTCGTCAAGGCCAACAAAGGTCATTCTATCAGTCTCTAAGGTAATAAAGGAGGATCTTACAAACTATGGCCTCTGACAATTGGAAATCCATCATGATTAATTGATCAGTACAGTCCAGGGAATATAACCTTATCGTACAATCAATTGCCCCAGACCAGAGAAGGATAGGAACTGACCAAACTAATTTTAGTTCCTCGACTGCTGAGTTGCGAAGTCCACTTAAAATCAATTAGAAAAATTAATGCTTACAAAATAAATGCAAAGGAGTCATACAGATTGATTCTGTTCTCAATTTCCATAACTGTCAGTAATGGCAGGTCAGTTATTGGCTGCCTGACCCATGCACCTGTGATGATGGACTGATTTATCCATCTACGCAGCCAGGAGGAATACTGTTTTAATGTTTTTCCTGAGAGGAGGATCCATCTGAGGTGTCCTGCTGATCGATGGACAGATGGCCTGAAAAACTGAGGCAAACAGATCGGAGGAGAGAATATGGAAAAAAGGAAAGGAAAGACAAGATTCGCAAATAAAAGACAAGGACTGGTAGAAATGGGGGAGAAGGCAAGGTGAAAGTGAAATATAAAGACTGAAAGGGAATTAAAGACAAGACAGGAAAAAAGAAAGAATGAAAGGAACAAGGAAAGGAAATAAAAGACAAAGAAAACATAGAGAAAGAAATGGAAATGAAAGACAAAAAAAGGAAAGGAGTGAAGGGAGAATAAGGAAGGGAGGACAATGGAGTAAAGGAAAAGAAAGGAAATTAAAGAAAGGAAAAACAAGACCAGAAAGGGAAAGGAGAAATGAAAGACAAGCAATGGAAGGAAAGACAAAGAAATTAGAAAAGGGAAGGAAAGACAAAGGGAAAGCAAAAGGGGAAATGATAAGGAAGTAAAGGAATATAAGGGAAATGCAAGTAGAAAAATAACAAAGGGAAAGGTGAAAGAAAAGAAAAGAATTAGCTTAAGATATACGTAAATTCACCAAATGTTATTCATTTGTTTGTACAAGCCAATCACCTGGGAAAAATGAGAATACAAACAATGGCAAGATATAACTAAATGCATAATTAATAGGCCTAATGAAACATTAATGGCGCATTTGCTTTTGTTTTTCTTTATATAAACAATTTTCTTGCTCTTGCCAGGCAGTGATTTGAGAACATTTGACCTCTCCTGAAAGCCATTTGATCAAAAAGACAAACTTTTCTATGAGATGCGGATCTGCTTCAGTAAAACAAGTTCACACAGAAAAAAAACAGGAGACTAAAAAGCTAAAAAAAATAAATTAAAAAAAACCCTAAAAAAACAAATAAAAGAAAAAAAATGGCAGTGTGAGGAGGTGAATGTAGGGATGAGGGAGCTTCTATGAATGCGATAAAAAAATAGGAGAATTGAGGTCAGAGAGGTGAGAGTAAGAGATAATTAGAGGCTGTGGTTGGTTCAGGCCACTGTCCACACTACATTCAGGTCAGACCTGTGGCTGCAGGGCATTCAATCAGTCCTTATAGTGCTTGGCAGATCCGCAGGCACAAGGTCAAAATGAAAAGCTTTGAAAGTAATCTCCAAGGTAATAGACTCGTGCTTTGTTCAGAGGTAGATCAATGCTTGGCTATACCAGGCAGGCCAGAAGAAAGACGTTTTCCTTCTTCATCTGCTAGAGATGGGGCCACTTGCATCTAACCTCGTCCATTATCGAGACGAGCGCAGGGCAGCATGGTCCTTCAATATCTGTCTCTATGGTATTACTTCATGTCTCTACTTCAACCTTTCTCACTACTGCCTCTTTCTGTTGCACAGCAAAGATAGATGGAAAGGGTATAAAAGAGGGTCACCCACTCCCCTTATGGGAGTTCATTATCTTAAACACTGAGGGAGGAAGAGACAGAGAGAGGTGTTCACTGGGGCATCCCTTCAACGGTGGGGATTTCTTTCCAAGCTCTAAAGAGGGGCAGTAGGAATGCTGGTCTGGGTCAAGAGTGTCAGACACAAAACACAACACAGCATTCATGGCAGGCAGACATCTCCACAATGCCAGAGAGGAAAAGAAGTGTACTTTATTGTACCAGCAACTGTTCCAGTATTATGGAAATGCACATTTAAAAATGGTGAATTGAAGGTTTTGTGTCGCCCATGGTGGAGCTTTGTTGTCCACCCTGACACACACTTAGACTAAGCACAAACAACGTTGATCTCTCCCTGCATGTGTGTGTGTGTGATGGGTATTACTGCATGGGTATCTGCTAGGAAATTGTGTGTCTGTGAATGTGTACAGACCGCAGTTTATCCCCTATCGGTATGCTGCCAATTGTCAGACTGGAAGCTGCTCTTTCAAATCAGCAACAAAAGGCTCTTTCCCAAATGTTCGCTCGCCGCAGATACACTGCTTTTCCTTGAATGAAGCGTAGCCAGTAGTGCAAAGACAAAGCGTGAATAAACGGGGAACACAATAAAGGTTTTATTAACTCATGTAAGTAGAACTACCTCAAGAGGTGTGAAGAAAGAGTGAGATCCAGAGAAAGGTGGTGGCAGCGCTGGGGAGGGGGTTGCAGGGAAAGAAAGAGCGAGAGGAAATGTTCCCAGAGCCGTTGACGTTATTTCCCACCCGGACGGTTATTATGGTTTGGAGAGGAGTTCTGGCTGCGTCCCGTGTGGTCGCTGCTACAGTGTGACCCAGTCCAGATGGTCTCTTCTCTTTCTGCTCTGCGTCTGGAACACACTGCTGGGACTGCGACAGACGCACTGCATAGCTAACAGCCCACAGGGAGGATAGAAAGACAGACAGACAAGAGGTGTTTCAAACCAGCAAGTAGAAAGTGTCACAGACGAGTAATCAGAGGAAAAACCTGAAGAAATGACAGGAGACAAATGTAATGATTGCTGATATTTTCATTTAGGGCAAGTGAGTGTTCACTGAATGGTTTGAGTGTGAAAAATATGTGAATCATTTGCTGTGGCCTTTAAAGTCACAGTTCTCAAATCAATTGAACACCTAGCGGTGGAAATAAAAACGGCACCAGCAGCACGCAAAAGTCTAGATGCGTTTATGGTGAAATAGTTTCAAACACTTGCATTTTCTCCTCTGAAGGGCACCTTAAAAGGCAGTGCATTGTGTTTTCTCCATTTCAAGGGTGTCCATTACTGCACTGCGTTACATTTTCTCTACTGGAAGGGCACCCTAAGGCCTAGAGGGCTCTGCATTATGTTTACTGAGCCTGGTTGACAAAGTATTTGTCAGTGAAAAATAGCAATAACAAAAAGAAAAGATAAAGGTTGCGGTTGTGTTCTTGCTGTTGAAGATCTTAAACCAGTGGTGGAATGTAACAAAGTACATTTACTCAAATACTGTACTTAAGTACAAATTTTAAGGTACTTTACTTGAGTATTATAACTTTATACTTTTACTCCACTAAACCTCAAAGGCAAACAATGCACTTTTTACCTTCCTGTAAAAAACATGTATCTCCAAATGTGTTGATTGTGAATGTTTGTGATTTCTTTATGTGCTGAGAAAATTCTCCTACTCCTTAAGATAAATACTTGAATACAAGCCTGTTTTTCTGAGCTTATGAAAAGTTGACTTTTTAAAGATGTGTGGTTTTCATGGGACAGTGATACTACAAACATATGATGATCGTATAGGATATGATGCATTGCTGTAGATTAAACTACCTAACACTATGTAAAGTAGTGAAAATGAGCCCAACCTTAAACATCTACAGCAGTCAAACACAATATACAAAGCAGTAATATTAATCCAAAATCTTCATATATAACAGTAAAACACTGACAGGGAAGATTTTACTGCAGAATGAGTACTTTTATATGTTACAAAAGTGAGGGACAAAATAACAATGCCTTACTAGATGCATTTCTGAGGGTATAATTTTTGGAATTTAATCCAAACTAATTTACTCTAGAAATGTGGTAAAAAATTTAGCAAACATTTGTTACCTAAAAAAAAATCAACAAATATATAACGAATGTAAGACAAAACCTAATAAACTAAGTGGAAAACCTAATAAATATAGATGCTTTCATAAAATGCACAAAGGGTTTGATAATTAAATAGTTATATAAGACAAAATAATGTGTTAATCCCTCCAGCAGAGTTTCACAGACTTCTGGAGTCTGATGCCAAGGAGCACTGAAGCTGCTCTGGCTCACTACGGTATTTAAATTGGATCTATCTTTAGTTTGCACCCACAGCTCCTTCATCTCCTGTAGATCTGTCCCCGCTGTTGTTTGAAAGAATGCCACTCAGATCTTGTCAGGCCTGAAATCATCAAACTGACATAGAGGAAGCTTCATCATTACAGCCTCTGACCGACTGACCGTGAACCGCAGTCTGCCAGCTGCTCCCCTCCTCACACCTGACAGCTACACCAGTGCACCTGTTCAGTCTATCTAATCCCTGAAAACCTCCTGGAGGCTGCCCTGCAAGTCCCCACTCATCTATTATCATTGACAGACAGGCACCAACACTACGCAGCTGGTAACAAGCTCCCGATATGTGGGCTATCCTCAGTCCCTCAGACTCCTTTACCATGCTTTAGATTTCCTATTACACCAAACTGTTTTTTTCCCATTTAATTTCTCAGCCAACCTTTACTGCTTGCTGTCCATTCAGTTATTTCAAACCCAACTCATGTTGTCCACGCTGAGTTTCAGCTCCGCCCCTCAGGCTGATAGTACAGGGTTCCCCCTAAGCAGCCACCACCATTTTAAATATTCCTGTGTCCCCCTGTCCCTTAAAGCCCTATAACACCATCTAAAAAATGTTGAAAAATGTGAATGCCATAGCAGTCTTTTTTGGCGTTGATCACTGTTATTGTACTATGTGTGCACTTTTTCTGATGTAGATGGGCATGTGCAATTGATCAATGAATGTATTTGTGGTGGTTGTTGTTTTCTTAATAGTTTATCTACTGTGATTGTATACTGCAGACACTGTGATGTCCAAGGCAAATTTCCCATTGGGACAATATGTTAGATGGGGCTAGGGTGCCACATCATTTGGCAAGAGCCAGGGTACACCCTGGACATCAAAGTGCTGAAACATAGAGACAAACAACCAAAGGGCCTTGTCTTCTGGTAGGTTCGACCACAGGAACTTATTGCAGTGAGGCAACAGTGCTAACCACTGCACAACCATGCCGCCCTATAATTATTACAGTTACCTATACAGTATGTAATCATTAGCGATGAAAAATCATCTTTGTCAAAGAGTAAAACAGGGATTCCACAGGGTTCTGTCCTCAGCCCACTTCTCTCCAGTTACTGTATATGACTTACCCGAATCATTTCGTACTGAAACTGTCCAAATGAAACGACAGCCTCAGTTGAGGTGCCTCAAAAAGACATATGTTTACATTTAAGCGACCCTCTAGTCTAGCGGCTGTTGTAGTGATCAGAGCAAAAGAGGAAGTCAAAGTCCACATAGGGTGAAAGTTCAGGGTTAAGTATGACCACGTCATTCCATTACCTTAACCATGTGTTAATTTCTGTTACCATGAAGTCCCTTTTGTAACCCAAACTACATTTCCCTAAATCTAACCAAGTCGTTTTTGTCTCCAACGTTTTTGTGTCTAAATTTTTAAATATTGAGCAAAATGTCACATCATAAAACAGATTTTATTTTTCAACAGTGATTTGTGATAGTTCTATGGCACAGACAAATGGTGTCATCCTACCAATAGGGGTGTGTTGTTCTAGAGGGCATGGACAAATTATGAATTTCATAATTTAATTTGGAGGATTTGTTGGTTGTGGCACATGTGTTCAGACGCATGCAGATAATACTGTCATATGTGAATCAGGTTGATCTATTTTGTCATTTCCACTGAGCTATCACAGCACTTACAGCCCATAGCAGATTGGTTTGAAAACTCGTCAAACTCTCAACGTTTTTATAATAATAATGTATCAAACGACAGCATAAAAACAATTTGACATTATGAAACAGATCACTCAGAGAGTTTTCACCCAAATATACAGCTCTCTTGGCTTTGAGTAGCTTTATAGCATGATTCAGCTGCTTGTTTATTTGTCCAATCTGCAACTTTACTGTTTTGGTTCATTCTCACTGCTCTCATAGTGTAGTTTTTTGCCGCAGCAGGTAGCTGTTTTCAGTTAAAAAAAAAACAACAACAAAAAACTGTAAAAGCCCATTGTACTCTACCTGCTCAGCCCTACTGTTCATGTATATCAAAATCAGATAAAATGAAGATACCAATATTGCCAAACTGTTACTTTAAACAATTCTTTCAGCTGACATAAATTGTAGCTTCTTAGGTCAAGAAAAGTGTGCACATCATACACTCTTTTTGACATGTAGTGGCAGTAATTCTTGTCACCACCACTGTTGAAAAAGCTTTACTGCACCGACATGTTGGCATGTAGTTTGTGCTGCTCCTCACTGCTCTTGTCTCCGTGCTGTAAATATCACAGGACATGACTGCTGAAAGGACCTCACACCTCCATGTGGAAAAGAATGAGGAAAAACAAATCTGCCACATAAGCTTTAATTGGGTAATTAGGAAAAGAGAGATGAGACATTTAGTGTCCCTGCTGGGAGGAGAATGGCCCATTACCTGGTGATTTTCTCGAGCATGACTATTACTTATCGTATATAAAGACTCTTTGCTACAGTGACCAGTTAATTACATCCATTATCCAGAACTGGATGGCAAGTTCACACCTGGAGACAAATACTTGCAGAGGAACATACGAGCACGTTTACTCTGACGTGACACAGGGGTAAAAAGTCTACTTGTGTGTGTACTTGGAATAGTGTGTTTTCAGTTGTTTCTTATCTCACAGAGCTGCAGACTGACAATCGCAGCAATTTTATTAAAGTATGATTGATTCCATAAGCGGACGGAGTACAACTCTTTCGTTGAATATTTAAAGAGACAAAGACATTTCTTCATTTCCACTCATAGGTTATGCCAGTTTTGACCTTTAAAGTCGTCTGTGCTAACCTTTAAAAAAGGCATCATGGCTTGATGTGAATCTGTTTTTTTAACAGAACAGCTGTCTGCTTGTGTGTGTTCACTCAGTGGAACCTTTTTTTTTCACCACAGCTCCATATTTGAGCTGTGCTGGGAGTAATTTTTTTTTTTTTCTTGACTGATGGTTTTCTATGAATTCTCATTTGTCATTTAGTATGTGTTTGTGTGATGGTGTTGGTGGAAATTTACTGATAATCAGTGACACCTACTGGCAAAGTGAAAGAATCCCACCTGAAAAACACTCTGTAGCAGACAAATTATTTATTTTTTATTTTTCAATTTTTAACATTTGTTGTTTTTTTTTTACAAAAACAGGTTTAACAATATCTAAAGAAGACACTGATGGAGGGGCTTCATGTTACCATGGCACAAAATGTCAGTTGTTGAGGTCAGCACATGGAGAAGCCTCTCAACCTCAACAGATTTGTGCTGGTGTTAGTGACCTTTAAACATTCAACAAAAAGAAGGCCTACATACTGACAAGACAAGTAAATAAAGAATAAAGGCACGTACCAGACATTATGTATAATGAAATCGTTCTTTAATCAGAATCAATAAAATATAATATAAAAAATAAATAATATATCACTACCTGTTTTTACATGTTGCAATCCACTTTCAACTCGCATTGTGATGAACTTTCATACTAAATCAAAATACAGCAATCTCACAGATGTTACAACAAAGTTAAAAGACTTATGACATTAGATTAGCTTGGTGCATTAAAAAAAACATCTGAGATTGAGCTCTTCATGTGCTCCTTCCAAATCCTTCACTTTTCAAAGGCAACATTAAGACTTCCACATCGTTCGCTTTCTCTGTGACCTTTAAAAAGGGGTCAAGAATTGTTTCTCTGCCCATTCTCTTGTAGCCACACACATGGAAGATGAGTGATTGATAAGCAAATAATTACAACCTGACAGCAGCATACAATTTAACATGATTGACTAATCTGTAATCAAATTTTCTGATGTTTTTTGTGTGTGGGGAGCAAAACCAATCTACCACTAGGGAGCAGCAGCACCATTTGTGCCCTCAATAGAAACTGGACTATAAACATAGACAAGACATAATATACAAAAAATGTGTAAATTCACTTAAAGAACTTTGCTGTGGACATAAAGACAGAATTCAACAAAATGGTTTGACGTTCTGATGCAAAGAAGCTGCCTGAACATAGATACACAAACTGAATAAAATTATGACTTTATTCTCATTGTTAAGAGGGAAACTTTCTAGTGTTTGGCTCTACACCGTAAGGTCTTTAACCTTTGAATGAATTACAGACTGTTCAAATTATAAGCAAAGAGACATTAATGAATTTCTTCTAAATCTACTAATCCTAAATACATTCTGACAATTATCTAAATATTAGTGACTTTAATGTTCTTTTAAAAATTTAAAACAATAAATCAGACACATTTCAAAATCCAAGTATTCACATTTAAGATAGACATGATAGCAGGCTGAAATCAGAGTTAGTTTTCATAGTTCATATAATGTACAAACTGCTTGAAATGGTTATTTAGAAGATAAGTAATGGTTAAATGAATGCAACGGACTAAAGGATGACTGCATGTTTTTGGCACTGGGTTTTTCTTCTGGCTTGTTGTCTGAGATTTGGAGGATAGTTGATTTTGTGGAACAGTTGGAGAAAAGCATGCAGGAATGAGGCCACATCCTCCACATCTTGAGGCTTTTTAAAAAGTTTTTTTTTTAACTTTTTCCTACATGCTATAATACAGTACCACAATGTTTGTCACGCACATGCAGATAACAGTGAAAAAACACACTATTAAATTTGCGTTTAAAGGTTTTGTCTGCCTGTAGAACACATGGCAAATGCAGTCAATAAAACCACAAACATCATATAAAATGATGAAATGATAAAACTGCACTCACTTCCAAACAGCTTGTCCTCTATTAGAACCTCTTTTGTCTGGATTTCAGTCTTGATAAAGACAGATTCCGCACACTGCTCTGACTCTGCATCACCATTTATTAAGCACACTGACATTACGGTCCTCCTGGATGTTCCTCAAGAATGTTTCAAACAATTCTTACAACAATGGTCTTAAATTGCTCAGATTGCAAACGGATGCTGATTCAAAGAGGACGTAACAATAGACGTTATCTCTGCAGATTAGTGCTGGGTTATGGTGTGTAACACTAGATAATCTTTCATTCATGCTTACGCAGATCAGTATGCCAATATTATAGCCTACAATTTTACAAAGCAGTGTTCACACAGTATAATTACAAGCAGAAAATTGTGTGACATAACTGTTTCATCAGGAAAAAAAAAATGTCTTTCCGCAGATGAAAGCCGAGCTCCAGACTTAACCATTACCAGGTCTGAAACTCCAGCACCTCAGGCTGACATCTTGTTTGCGCTGTGTGAGTGAATAGCAATCACTGTCCAACAGGGGAATATCAGTTTTCCACTGTGACTGTGGCTGGTTTGATAAGTAGTGAGCGTGATGAGGGAAGGAACTGAAGGAGCTCCCAGACAGTGATGTCATAGATTTCAGAAAAACATGCACCAGAAGCGATTGCACAATCTCTTTCCCACTGAGGTCGCTGAGAGTTTTGTGTGGCACTGGCACTCATTCTTCTCTATTGCACTAGTGAGGTTTTATTATGAAGGATACTTTTATAATGCAATGCAGTAATGAATGAATTATTCCTGTGATCTTTTATGTTGTATTATTACATCATATATCCATCTATTGAAGACCTTTTTATGTAATATTACATTAAATTGCCTTCAGCTGATCGAGCTCTGACATTTATAGAAATTGAAGTTAGACATATAGTTTGTGGACTGATATATTAAGATTTTTATCATCATCTATCTGGTACAGTATTGAACTACAGCCATTTTAAATTGTACTGTAGCAAATATTGATTCTTATGTCAGTTTGCTCATATATCTGTTGCTTATTGAGCTGCCTTCTCCAGAAAATACCATTTTTATTTCAACATAACTCATGTTTCAATCACAGTTTCAATAAACATAAGTTGTTTTAGTTTCAGTCAAACAAACCATTACCTTAAAAAGACGTTCGCATGATGAGCGATCTGCTCTTTTAAGCATTTAAAATGAAGCATCACATCATTTTAATACTAGGCCCTTTGACATTGCTGTTTCCACTTTAAGCAACATCTTGACCTTTTGTTGATGGACAAGTTTGATTGGCATAAATGGCTAAATTCCACTGAAGAAGCAATCTTCAGATTCCAGTAAAGGGTCACAGGATAACATAGTACTCACGCAGCTCTGGCTCAACCAGTTCTGTCCTCTGTTGTTCTTGGCTGGAACTTGTTTTACAACCTGCAACAGTTTTCCTCATTATGCAGTGCTGACATCCTGCACTGTGTAATTATTGTTCTTTCATGCCATGATGATGAGGAGCTCTGTGTCTCCCGTGTTCATTTTCCTTTTTCTCTCACTGATGTGTCAGGTGATACTGGATAGGGAGCATATTGGTATGGAACAATTACTGTATCGCATGTCTGGGAACAAGTTTTCAAAATAAAATGTTGTACAGTGCCTTTGGCTCACTTGCTTGACAAATCTGTCTGAAAGTAGGGGTAAATTTACAAGCTCTAACATCAGGATAGTTTGATAAAGTATACTGGGTGGTGGTATTAACAGTAATTCCATGAAACAAGTAGGAGAACAAACGGAAGAAAAAAGTTTTTTCCCCATACCCTATATGTTTGCCCACGTAACATCTACAACCTGCCAGTTGTAAGCATTGACATTAATAAAGATGGATGACACGTGTCCACTTCCTCCCATTGTACAAAAATGAAGCCAAAAGCGACCGGGCAGCGGAGCCGCGGTATCGAGTTCCCGCCCAATCACAAGCACGGCTCAGCTGTCAATCATGACAGGGGTGATTGAGATGTTTTGGCTTCACTTTTGAGGAGCTCTCATGTAGTCCATCTTTATATACAGTCAATGGTTGTAAGCCTGTATTGAAGCACAGCACTACTTTGAGCTAAATGCTAACATCAGCATGCAAACATGTTCAAAATGACTGATGTTAAACAGGTATAACGTTTACTGTGTTCAACATCTTTCTGTCACTATCATTAGTGTGTTAGCATGCTAACATTTGCTTTTTAGCATTAAAATGCAAAGGACAGCTGATGGAAATGTTATTCGTTTTGCAGGTATCTGATCATAAATCAAATTACTCGATGAATGGAAAATGTTACCTGAGGCTGGAGCTATAGGGGAAGTCTTTGACCACCAAAGTTAGAATAGAATAATTTGTCTGGAAGCAGTGGATATGAAATTTAATAGTAATACATCCAAAGGTTATTAAGACAGTTAACGAAAAGCCAGAAATATCAACCTTGTGGTGGGACAACAAGTCAGTGGATCACAAAAGTCACAGAGCTCCATCCTCCGTCTGTACAAAGTTTCAGGGCAATCCATCGACTAGATGTGATATTTTATTTAAGGTGAATACTTGAACCAGTTGGTGGCACTATGAAAAGTAAGGGGATCACCAAAATCATTAGGATCTATTGTGTTAGCACCATGAGTGTCTGTACAAAATGTCACGGCAATCCATCCTTATATTGATGAGGTATGTTAATGTGGACTTAAGTGGCAGATCGACCAACATTTCCATAGAGTTATGCCACTAGCATTGCTAAAACACCATAAATTATTAATATGGCTAAGAGTATTACTGTAAACAGACAAAAAAATTGAATCACATCCACACTGGAACAGATTTGGATTTTCCTTTCGTTGTTTTTTTTATTCCTCTTCCTGCAGAGCGCATCCAGTCAAAGCCAACAAGAGAATTTTGGCTGATGGGATGCAGCCTTGCAGAGCAGTATCGAAAGCGGAAAAGGTCTGATATTTTATTCAACAATGAATCTGTGTAGGTATGTGAATGTACAGTATATCAACAAAGAGATGTCAATTAGGAGGTAAGTCAGACACTGGTATGAGCACAAAGCTGCTGTGAGTCTTGTTTTAATATTTTTTCTCACAGCTTTCGAAGGGAGAATCGTTCCATCTTTCTTGCCTGGATCTCAAAAGAACGTTCTGCCTATAAGTGAGTCATCTGACTGGGGAATAGTCCCCTGTGCAAACATCTTCCCCTCTCCTCCTTTAAAACTAAAGCTGAATCAAGTCAGATTTTAGACAACTTGAGCCTCATGAAAACTCATGATCTTGTGCATTTCGTCCAGCTGTTGAGTTTCCTGTCTTTTATCTTGGGACAGAAAGCATGAATAAATGATTATCTTCACATTAATGTTCTCCGTCGTGATCTGGATCAAAGTATGTGATTCTTCCTTTTGTTATTCCATATGAATTTTATCCTCTATAAAGAAAAGAAACCCAGTGTCTTGAATCGGCTAGACCATTTGTCTTCATTTATGTCAAATGTATTTCAAGATGGTTTGCATTATGCATTCCAATTGTAAAAAAATAAACAGATAAAATGATATTTAAAGAATGAGGAAGGTGATATTCTGTATTTTTGAAAAAAAAATGAAAACATGAAGAAAAATATAGAATATCATGAAAACACCAAGACCAAAAGGAGAGAATTGAGCAATTAAGTGCCTGTCCTCAGTCACCTGCACTTTACCTGCAGCACACCTGCCCCTCATTCTCCATAATCAACCATTCACTATATATACCTGCTCTCCTCTGCTGTCAGTCTATTAGTGTTTCAGTGGGTTCCTTCCTGCCACCCGGCTCACTATTTTGGATTAGTTTGCCATGTTGCTGATATCTGCCTCGAATCAAGTAAACCTCATTTTATCTCTACCTGCTCTGCTGTTGAGTCTTGATTCCTGTAGTAAAACATCCTAAATATTCCAATACAAATGCTGACAGAGAAGAAAACAGGCAGCTACAACATCACAAAGTTATTTGTAAGGCAGTGGCTGCAGGCGAAAACCTGTGAAACTTGCTCAGTTTTCAGTTCAGAAATTCTAAAACGGTACAAGATGTGTTAATATGACATTTACTGAACTTGGGGTTTGTTTTTCCAGGTATGAAACAGGATTTATATATATATATAAATAAAGACTGAGCTTAAGTAAATTTAGAAGGGAGATTTTTCTGGTTTTCCTCCCCCAAGTCAAATTTCTTCCCTCTCCAGACCTTTAGTGCCAGGGGTCTCCAGAGGTCTCCAAACCATGGTCCAGGAGGAAAATGGACGACCGCGTTGAGCACATATCATCCATCTTCCAGGTCAGCCCCATGTGTTTCTAATCTAGCCCTTAATTCTGCATGTCTTCATGCTTTACTGGGCTGGAGGCGGCCTGAAAACATCAAGGAAGTGCTATAACCTTTACATGTGCTCTCCATAATGTGTCAGCAGAAAAACACATGTCCTCTCCCTATTCTTGTCTGGGTTAATGTAGAGTATATTTACAGTCATGTAAGCAGAAATAGGTTGGCCATGTTTGGTAATGATAATGGGCTGGCCTTATATAATGCAAGTGTTCACTCTCTACTTATTTTCTTTGTGGCTGAGAAACCTTTTTTTTTTAACAAATCAGTTATGTGTAAGGTAAACCTGCTTTCTCCAAACCAAAACACTGCCATAAGTATTTCATTAGTGAGGTCACAAGTGTTAAAGAGAAGCATAAAACAGAGCTTTCAGGACCATCTATTTGATTTGTGATTCGTCATCAAGTGTCCTGCACGTGTAATTTCAGGCTTCTTCGAGTCTTCAAAAGTGATGAATTTATCCATTAAACATATTTAAAGTGGCAAAATAGAATCATCACCTGAACCGGCAGCTCCCGTTGGCTTTTGCTATTTCAGCAATTGTTTAGCTTTATTCTTACAGAAATCATAGCCCAATTTTTGGCTGCAGAAAACAGTTGCCTGGTTTTCAGCAACAACAAGAAAGAAAACCCTCTAAAAACCACTGTCGACTACCTGCTTAGCATCAAAAAGCAGACACAATTAGAGACTATCTAGTGAACGTAGTGGAGCATTTAGCAGCTAAAGAGCCTGATTCTTCCCTCTCGAGTTGGACTTACATTCACCGGATAGCCAGAAACACGACTCTAAATGAATGATAATGTTGCTCCGACTGCTGGATGTGTGAATAAGCAACAGTTTGCTAACAAGTTCATCATATCAACTTAAAAAGGTGATGTGTCGATGTTGTGCTCACACCTTGTTTCCACTGCCCTCAAGTGGCCAAAAATAGTTATTGCTGGATTAAGATTACATGTATTTTTGTTGAGATTTATTTTTTGGTAGATTAACTTCCTTCATGTTTATTGGATTGAGGAACATGATTAAAGGAATGGTTATGTGTGCTACTTAGATACCCAAAGTGAGAAGTGACTTAAAATGGTGTATTAAGTCTGCTGCCAGAGTCACATTGTCCAACTTTTATTGACCAAGTTAAGTGAATATAAATATGTATTTAATGTTTTTGTAGAAGGCTTGCACAAGCATCTCTAATGAAATTGAAATCCTTACAGCCTTCAGGTGGACATGTTTGATACAACAATTGTTCTACTATAACTTCGATAAAACACAGTGTTTAACTTGAAACATTTTAATCATCAGATGTCCAGAACACTCTGTCAACCTGTTTGTGTTGACTTCCTCTGTGGTTCAACTACTCATACTTAAATAAGCACCTCTCTCCCAGACACAAGGGCACCATCTTTAATCTCCAATAACATTTCCTCTATTAACACACAGACACAAGCACTTTTATTTTATTGACTGACTGTAATCCGGCCCAGTGTAATAATAAGACGATTTCTTAGGCTGTGTACTAAAACTTCAGCGTTACTTTAATCCTGAGCGTACACTGTTAGTAGATGACACAAGTTTCACACTATGCTTAAAACAAGAATTTTAAACACACACAAAATAGGTTTACATAATCTCAAATGATTAGTTGATTACTCAATAAGTAACTTGACAGAAGATGAAGTCTGCAAGTATCTTGTAATAATGCAGTAACGGCACTCGTTGGAGTCACCAAACTTTCAATGATTCCAGCTTCTACAATGTGAGGATTTGCTGCTTTTCTCTGTTTAATATCACTCAAAGTTGGATTTAGTCAATTAATAAAGAAAAATAATGGCCTGATTAATTAAAAGTGAAAATCATCATCAGTTGCTGTGAACCTATCCTTTAACCTGCAGAGCTGCTACAAAAGGGAATACAGTATCTCAGTGTACGGAAGACTCTTGTTGCTGAGACATAGACTGAGTTTCATGAAATATTTCTCCAGAGCAGACCAGGACAGAGAGGAGACAGAGGTTAGGCGGGTAGCACTTGGGGGGCTAGGGGTGGTTTTGGTCCCTTTAATGACTGTACCAGTGAAAGTATGAAGAGCAACTTCTGCTACTGTCATTAGGGGCCCAGCATCAAACAGAGGGAGAGAGAGGGGAGGGGGAGTCAGAAGACATTTAGAAGTCAACACATTTGAATTTTCGGGGAAGGATGTCATTTTTCAGTGTACAAGAATTACATCTCTTCTATTACCAGGAGAGGTTTACTCGTTGTGGATGAAATTGGTTTTGAACACCGAGGGCCCAATGAGGAAAAACCTCAAGAACTACATCCCAACACAGATGGCAGATTGTTTTAGACTGATAATAAATCTGGTAGTTTTGATATTGAGCATAAATACTGTTTATTTCTAGTCTATGTTAAGTAACAGTGGCAATACCACAGTGCAGAAATACTCTTACAAGTCAAAGACATGCACTCAAGATTTTACTTCAGGAAAAGTGTAAAAGTATTGGCATCAAAATATACGTAAAGTAAGTCACTTACAGTAAATTTACTCATTTTGCAAAATGATCCATTTCAGAATAACATATCGGATTATAATTATTGATGCATTTTCAGTATTGCAGCTGGTAAAGGTGGCTTAACTTATAATAATAGATTATGTATTTGTTGATTATAATCATTTGAACTGAATCGTCTTTAGACCAGATTTTTAGTGCTCGGGTGAACGACTCTGGTCTCATGAGTTGGTGTAATCACATTTTGTGGTGGTTGTACTTCAGCATTGTTTGTTCTGATCTAAACTACCTTCTTGAATTTTTGTTTTTTGTCTGAGCTCACAAAACAATGTTGAAGAGTTGCCGATAAGAACCTACATATTAATTATTATGAAAGAACGCAGCCCGCCTCCCACACTAATGTAATTGGTAGGTATCCTCCACATGTGACTATGTAGGAATGTGTACTTTGTCAAAGGAATCATACTCAATGGTTGTGCTATGTATTTTTTTCATAAACATTTCAGTATTCCACCCTGTATGGCAACTCAATTTTGTCACATACATATTGTAAATTGATAATTTTATGGCAAATATACAAAAATGTCTGAGAAAAGCAAGTTTTTCAATATGTCCAACTGATGGAAGAAGTATTCAGATATCATTGTAAAGGTAATATAATACCTTATGCAAGTAAAAATATTACATTGTAAAACTTAGTAAAAGTACAGTATCAACAAAATTTACTTTAAGTATTAAAAGTAAATGACTTAGAATGTAGAATGTCCCCTGTCAGTGTTATATTGTTACATATTATTACTGATATATCAATATATATAGCCTCAGCAACATCTTAATGTTAGGCAGAGTATATTTTTTAGCTATAAATTTTCTAAAATCTTTTTAGGTAATGTAATCTATGATAATGCATCAGATTTTATAAGATTATCGTCTTTATTATCTTAATCTGAAAAGTAACAACTACAGCCGTCACATACGTGTATAAAAATTACAATACTTCACTCTGAAACGCAGTGGAGATCAAATATAAAGAAGCAGAAAATGGAAATACTCATGTAAAGCACAAGTGCCTAAAAATTGCATTTAAGGACAGCACTTGAATACATGTATGTACTTTTGATCACTGCAAAACACAGGTGTAAGGTGAATCCAAAGTTTTAGAAACAACAAACCCACAAATATTCCGATTGTTGTAAGTAAATATTTAATGTTGATGACGGATGTGGCCAGAGGTTGAATGAATACCAGCCTGATAACAACCTTCTGCATGACATAGTACAGCTTGTTTAAAGCATGCCAACATAAAAGGAAACTAACCAACATGATTTACCTGTCTGGAATCCATTTATAGTGGGGGTGGGCAATATGTATTTTGTAGAGGGCCATACTGACTTAATGCGAAGGGCCGCAAATTGGGCCGTTTATTACAGCAAATTAATTAGGATGTTTTCGAACTGACCTTTGTTGTCTGGGTACAGTATGCTAGCCACAGTTTCAGTGGTTATATTTGTTTACCCTGTTTCTATAGGTTATTTTTCATTTCCACACTTAAATCCAACTAAATTCTCCACCTTATTTTAGCGTTTACTCACAAACTACTTTTATCTGTGCACCTTGCTTTCCCCTTCAGTTCTTGGCAGGTTCCGGCCCACGGGCCGTATTTTGCCCATGTGTGATTTAAAGACTGTTTGTTAGAAAGTAGGCCGTGTCTGCTCCTGTTTCCGAGCGACCAAACTTTGTGTGTTTGTGTGTCCATTCTCTCACTTTCCAATCCTCACATCGTCGCCCGCCACCTCTGCTCCCCTTGTTTACAAAGACATAAAGTCCTTTGAGGACCTAAAAAGTGCCATAAAGCTGACCTCACTGAACAGCTTGTAAATGTTAGGAAAATATGCTGTTGCAGAGAGCTACTGTCCAGTTGAGAAGTAATGAGACATGAAAAGAAGCTGACATTCTAGGCCAGGGCCAAATGATGATGGAGGACGGTAACACTTCTGTGCAATTATTTTTTTTGTTGTTAATGAAAACATTTGTACTAGCATGCCATCCAGAAACATGTAATAGGAACACAGCAGTATGTTTTCCACCAGTTCTTCTTCTCCTATACTGAAAAACATAATAAAACGAGGATGTATTTGGTTTCACCAGCAGTGATTTCCCTCGAGCATTACTTTGATCCTTCATTAACTTCCTCCTGATTTCACCACACGTTTCCTCCTACCAAACCAAACCACCAAACATGAAGTAAGACCGTGCTTGTTGAACTGAATACGTTTTCCTCTGAGAACTCTGTTTGTATGCCCTGCACTAAGTAGCTAGTATTCACGCACTGCTAAAGCACAATTTATGTATCCAATAGTTGACCTAACTTTGCTGTGGACACCAGTGCTTTGTCCCCTCACCTGGCCTGGGAAGAGAACACAGACTGGGAGGAATAAGGTGCAGGACCTGGTTATATCCTTCCCCTGCTGGATGTTCTTTGCCTTGTAATTGTCACGATGAGGTCAGCTAATGAGTGTTGTGTGGAAAAACACCAGGTACTGACGACTTTACAGGATCTCTGACAGACATGACTGATACTAGTGTATTTTTAGAATCTGCATGCTCCACATCATCTCACTGTCTCATGTCTCTCTCTACAATATAGACCCAGTAAGCAAAATAACGTCAACACTTAGGGGGGTAAAACCCTTGATTGATAATGATTTTGTCATAGCATTCAACACTTCACCTCAATCCCAAAACTTTCCAGATGATTGTGGATTTTTCAGACAGACGGGAGGACATTTTGACCCCCTGCCTCGTGTTCCTCACATTTTTCAGGTTAACCATAACTGCAAAGTTCTTCTGTTGGTTGAAAACTGTGCCTGAACTTCAGTTATTTTGTATTCATACTGGAAAATAATAGGAGGTTGTCTAACTGTTTTCCAAAGTTTTCTAAAGCCACAGTAGATCTACACTGACATGCCCCTCCACAAATATTTTACATAGTACTATGCCAAATATTATAGAAAACCTGAGGTACATATTGCCTTTAAGATGAGCTATTTTGCTATTAACCCTTTTAATTTAAAACAAATGGAAACTCAACTTTGCGCTGTGCAGCTATGTAGAAAAAAAGAGCAAAAAGTATAGACTGATAAAAATTTATTTAGACTCGTTATGGGCGAGGGTATTTGTGTCTGTGTGTTTGTGTTCAGTTTAGCCTCTGACTCAACTCAGCAGAGACTCAGTTTTCTTCTTTTTCTCATCTCTTCCCAGTACATTTATAAAGTAAAATAGGCCTATAGCTACCAAATAAAAGATAATTACAGTACATTACAGTGGAAGCAGGAGTGAAGATAAATTCACTTTTTATTTCCAGAAGTTTAAAAACTGAAATCGACTCTGTGTGCTTATTCCATTGTCCACGCCTCTGTCCCCCTATGTCTGCTAGTTAGGGGTCCCTCCATTCCAGTCTGTTAGTACAATTAACTGCACAGCAAGCCATATATGTTTGATATTTGCATAAAAAATTCTCCAAAAGGCACCACCAACACAAACATGGCCGATAAGTCAAGTTGAGTGACTCAGAGGTGAAGGCGAAGCTCGCAGCAAGCTGTCACTCAAAGCCACGCCTTAATATAATTTAAATGACTAAGTTATTTAAAAATGTACTCACTGTACAGTTGTCAAATCTGTGTCCACTTTCCTGTGTGACTGCGGACATTAAAATGGCCCTAAATGAAACCAACAAAAAATAATACAGGTCTGTTAACATTACACAACAAAGTGTTGAAACATACAGTAGATGCCTGTAGATAAAGCAAACAGGAGCAGAATGTTAATTGACCTTATGTAAAATACTCAAATTAACTTCAAATATCACAAAAAATCTTAACTCAAGTGCCACTTGTTTTAGAGAATTTATCAAAATCTGCATTTTAATAATTCACAAAACGAGTCAGTTGCTGTCACAGATGCTCTGAACTAGAAGTCATGTTTTCATTCCGATGTTTCCAAAATACTGACAACAAAACCATTATACACCATTAGTATCACATACTGGACCACCTTTTTAATCAAGCTTTACATTTTGCATGCAAACTCACGCAAAGTACAAAGTGAGAGCAGAGGAGAGGGAAAATGCCCAGTTTGACTCAATCAGCATCGATCTTGGACACGAGGGAGGGGGTAGATTTATTAACACCACCACTTGTAACTCAGACCCCCTGACTCTCCTCTCATATGTAAGCACTATCTAATAACCATTTGGTGTCATGGCTGTACAATGAAGGTGATGAATTATAAGAATAATAGTGTAATCAAAAAGACACTGTGGCACACTGCTGAGACAGGAGGGAGGGGTGGTGGAGGCAGAGAAGTATAAAAGAGACGGTGAAGGAGTGTGTTGAATCAGAGTGAATAGCAGAGGAGGAGAGAAATGTGAGGGAGAAATATAAGGAAAGAAAAAAAAGAAGGAAAGAGTAAAGAAGCAGGGTAGTGCACTCAACAAGGAGGTAAGAAAGAATTATTAAATATGTTAATGTGTCCATATCTGCTAACAATGTACTTTAAATTATAAAGGCAGAGCAAGTTCACAATCTAAATGCAACTTATGTATATGATTAAAAATGTAATCAGAAAAAAGTCATTTGATTTAGTGGTTAAAGTATCTACAATCCATTAGTCTTTATTTCAGATTACTCTTGGTAATTCACATGGCTTTAATTGTAATTACTGCACTCTCATTTATTGCATGTAACCAGTCCTGGAGAATACACTAAATATTTTATCAATATCCTTCCTGTTCTTTCAATTTGAAAGCAAACCTGACAAATGATTCTGTCATGTCCAACTTTACCAGTGTTTTTTTTTTTCCTTTTTCTTTTTTTTTAATCACAAATGCAAACCTTGCGTGTTTGTGTGTGTGTGTGGGTTTGGATAATGTAGCCAGCATTTCGTCAGTGGATGCAGAAATGTTTTAGAGCTCCAGTGACAAATGATGATGGCTAACACAGATGTGTAATCTGAGTGTGTGTGTGTGTGTGTGTGTGTGGGGGCGGGGGGGGGGGGGGCTC
>JBBPCS010038400.1:283-20936 GCA_037974645.1 Hollardia meadi
TATTTTACCCCCCCCCCCCCCCCCCCCCCACAATATTTGTAATCATACGTCTCCCAAAAAGCTGAAAGGAAGCTGATTTATTCACCTTAGAGATGAGAGTTAAACCAACTCCAAAATGAATGCGTGTCATTCACAGAAAACCTGTTTCTCATTCATGTCTCAACTGTGAATGCGGTGCCAAAGCTTCCTGTAGATCCTGCTGCTGCTTCAGTCCCGAATGTTTTCAGCTCTTCAGAACTGGTAACAGAGCAAAACTTAAGGAGGAGAATATGGTGAAGAACATAGCAAGTAAATACAGGTCATGGATGTATGGCTGATTGCACTACCTTAATATAACAATACACAAGCTGACCCTGGCTGTTTGTCTGCTAAAACTAAAGGATTTTACAACAGTGTGCTACCATGATAAAGCCAATCAATTGCAGAGTGCAAGTATTGCAAAGGGTGAAAAGTCTACGTCCTTGGTGTTATACTGGACAGTGTTCTTCCTTTTGACCCCCATATCAAACACACTAGTCACATACTGCCTTTTTTTAACCTACACAACATTTCCAGAGTCCGACTTCCCCTCACTCAGTACAGCACTCAAGTTCTGATTCATGCCCTGGTCACATCCCGTATTGACGCCATTCCTACCCAATAAGCTACTATATCGGCTCTAAATCATCCAAAACTCTGCTGCTAGAATGATCATTCGCACAAATCCACCACATCACTCCACTTCTCATTCAGCTTCACTGGCTTCAGGTTAAGCAAAGGATAAATTACAAAATTCGACTTTAAAACCCTCCATAACCTGTCAGACCTCCATCCCTACACCCTGTCCTGTGCCCTTTGCTCTTCCTCAGCTGCTCTTCTGTCCGTCCCCACATTCAAAGTCAGCACTATAGATTCCTGAGCCTTCAGCTGCTCTGCACCATGACTCTGCAACTCTCCACCGCCTCACATCCATCTGGACTCTATCAGACTGTTCAAATCACAACTCAAAACACATCTGTTTAGATCAGCTTACCTAACATAATCTCACCATATTCTGTCCATGCTTCTTTACTTAATTTTAACCTTTGGTTTTAACTTTTAATTGTTTTTGTGTTTATATATGATGTATTGTAAGGTTTCCTTGGGTTCTTTAAAAGATGACAATAAATAAAATGTAAATTATTATTATTATTATTATTATTATTATTATTACAGCCACACCAGTAGCCCTATAAGGCTGTACTTGGAGTGTTTGGAGCCAAATGCTAACACCAGCATGTTAGTATGCTCACAATTCTAATATTAAAATACTAATGTTTAGCAGGTCTGATGTCTACCATGTCCACCATTTTAATCATACACATAGAGCACTAGAGCTGTGTCTCAATTCAGTTGCGACATCCTGCATTTGAAGACGAGTATGTCACAGCAGCACAACAAGGCTGTCCCATTTCAACAGCTCCATTAAATGCAACCAAGAAAATGTGGCGATTTCCTGGGCTGCGAAGGATCCAACAGGCCCACCCTATCCCAAAATTCATTGTGTGCCAGTGACATTTTTTTTTTTTCCAGGAAGAAAATTATGATTGACACCCCCAACAGAACATCAGCTTAGGAGAACACTTTTAAAGAGGAAATAGGAAATAGACAACTTTTTTGTTTTAACTTGAGTAATGGCAATATCCATAGGTTGCCTGTAAACCTTGCTTTCACTATGCTATTCATGCTGCCAGCGGGCACAATTTTTCACAGACTCACGTTTGGGGAGGTGATAGAGGGAGTGCTTTTTTCCAGGTGTTGCAGTCACTGGGCACATGGCATTGGTCACTCCTGCTGCCCATCAGGAAATTAGGGCAGATAAAGCACTCATCCAGCTTCCCAGCAGCATGGTGATCAGTTTTAAACAAAGTAGCAAGAGGATAACATTGCTCTGTCTCCCAAAAGGCTGATAAGGAGATCACTGGTTCAAGAAAACTGACCCTAATTACCACAGGGGAAAAGCTGTGTCTATATAAAATCCAATATAAAAAACAAGCAAGAACTATAAAGCACCAAATCTATATACACTTTATACACCTTTCACTTTTACTGTACGGATGTAATACACACATGGTGTGTAGAGACAGTATGCATAAATATTAATTCACAGTATGAGAAACTATAAGTATTATTGCACAGCAGATTAAATATAAATACAGGTATATATATAAAATTGGATGTACACTATACAACCAAGTAGAGAGTTAGCGAAAGATAGCTTAAACTCCTTTGAAGGATGAGTTTCAATCAGCATGTATTTGAAAATGAACGCGACATCACAGACTCAAACATGGAGGCTGGGGGAGGTGGGCCATCCACCTCTAATTAGAGGGTGTTAATTTTCTTTTTTTATATAAATTTCATGATGTAGATAAGTCCCAAACAGTTGACTCTATGTCAGCATTGGTCTTGAAAGGTTCAGCATGGTTTGAAAGAGTATATGTTGTGTTGAGCCCTTTACAACCCACAAAATGCTTTATTTTATACATTTAGAAAGAAATGTCAATATCAGCTTTTATACTAACAATATATTTATATAAACATTAATTTTGTCAATATTAACTCCTGCATTGATGTGTTTCATTTAAAGTACAGTCATATATTTTAGTTCTGTCAGGACCACTATAGTCAAAGAAACTTAGATTCCCATTTGCATTAAGTTACATTTGGCGGTATGGCTCTGTTCTGGGAGCTCCCTGCCCTTCCACTTGCCTACGTGGAAGGCGAAGGCAGGGAGCAAATACACCCCCCATTCATTCATTTCACTTCAGTAATTCAAGAAGAAGCACTGGCAACATAAACACGTGTTATTTATCCATTTTAAATATTTCAACCATTTATCCACTACTTTTATCTTTTTTTTTTAAATCCTAAAGTGAATATAGACAACTTTCCTCCTCCTAGTGTTTCCAAGTGGTATTACTGTTGGTGTTGCTGTCGCAAAGACAGCATTAGCAACATGGCTACTGCCAGCAGCCTGGCTACTGTCCAAAACAAAAGCAACTGTAAGAATTCTAACTGGACCTACAAACTCTGGTCTCAGTGCTGTGATAAAGGCGAGTAAACACCTGGTTGTATTAATAAGTAGGCAGGTCTTGTCTAGTGGAAAGAATGTCGGTGTTGAACCCTCTCAAGTCTGACGGGGAAGAGATTTTTTTCACTTTCCATAGAGTGAATGCCCATCCATTCACTCTTGTTTAAGCCCCGTGTAGCATGGGGCGTCTGTGGCTCAGGTGGTAGAGCGGTCGCCCACTGATCGGAAGGTTGGTGTTTCGATTCCTGCTCCCTGCAGTCTACATGCCAAAGTGTCCTTGAGCAACATCTGTGTGTGAATGGTTACCACTTCTGATGAGCAGGTAGTCACTGCCACCAGTGTATGACCAGTTCAGTTCAGTTTAGTGTATACTTGTAGTGTAAAGCGCTTTGAGTGGTAAAGCTCGAAAAAAAAAGCGCTGTATAAATGCAGGACATTTACCATTTCTATTACTCTATTTCTTGATGGGTTCTTTTTCTTTTGCAGGGTAGAGTTTCCACAGTTATTCCATTTGTTCCACTGTTATCTGGGAAAAACAATGCTTCTTCCTGTTTTGGTTATGCAATTCCAATAGCTGACACACTTCCTTTGTGCCGTAAATAAAGCCTTCATTTTTCAGTGAAAAATCCGTTCCAGTGGCAGCATGAATAGCACAGTGAAAGCGAAACTTACAGGGAACCAATCTAAACATGGATGGTGTCATTTTTCTTTAGCCATTACACTGTGCAATATATATTTACTCCATAATCATAAGTGAAAGCAACAAATTGTCTATTGCCTGTTCAATTAATTATTTCAATCATTAATTCATTAGGCTCCTTTTAGTTAACTACCAACCATCCATCAGCTATTTCAGTTAATTTAAGCTAGATATTTTGTTATTACATCTGACATTTTGCTAACTATTTCAACTTCTCTGCTCACTGTCTAACTCTGAAAAGCAACATATGATGTTTAGGTGTTACAGTTGACTGGGATATAAAAACAAATCCAATTGTAATTTCTCCCCAGTTTGGGAGTCACTGCTACATATTTCCTATATTTGTGGCATCCAGACTACAACCTTCCCCTGCAATGAGACTTCAGTAAAGTATGAAATATGTGGAAGGGTTTAATTTGGAGCCAAATAAGAGTTCCTTGATGATGGATCCTGACGATGGGAAGTCATGTGGGTGGAAAGAATGAGTCATTCATCATCTGTCCATTGCGTTAGGTTTTTGTCACTTGGCCGAGTTGAGCCCCATCTCATGCCGCTGAAGGAACGGTGATGTCAGAGCTGTCACTGTTCTACTCTCTCATCAGCACCCACTCATGAAGCTCTTGGTATCTGTGAACTCAGGGCAGAGTGGAATACAATAATAGCACTGAATGGAGAGCACTGTGTTCATTTAGCCCCCTGACACTGTATTCTTAGCCCTATTTTCTCATTTTGTCTGTCAACTTTTTTTTGTAGCTGTTTTCTGACTGCTTGCATGTTACACTGCCAAATGTTGGACTAAATGCAGCAATGAAAACTGAACTCAACTTGTTAGTAAATGTGAAAACCTTACATGTCACTGAATATCCCTCCTCAACAGATTAGTTTCTTCCTAAGTCAGAGAAAGTTCTATTCCACTCCTGCTCTGCCTCATTGTGTTTGTCTGAAAGAGGGTCTTTCAGTTCGCAGTTTGATAAATGATAACATCAGTGTGAGATTCATCTCACTGAGGAAGGCTGTTTGTGTTTCCACTGGAGCATAGTTTGTTTCTATTTTAGAACACAGCCTTAATGCGCTGTGTACATGACAGCCCTCATGAATGACTCACTGTTTCAACATCTGAAAAAAATATGACCCACATGCCGAAAATGACGCAGATGTGCTCTTAAGCAACTTTCAGTCTTCTTCGTAATGTACATGAAACTGGTGGCTCTAGTTCTGTGACGTATTTATTACTCATCATTGGAAAATTACAAAGGTTGCATAACGCTTCCTACCCTTCCTTTTCCCTTCATATGAAGCAACTTCTTGGTATTGTATCAACAATCAAAACATGAATATGTACAAACTTAAATGTGTCTGGATAGAGTAATGTTATGTTAAAATTTTGGGTTTTTGTTATTTTATCATAAAATGTTCATAAAAATACCTACATATTCAACTGTAACTCTTGCAATGTTTGTACTCTGACTGAACAAGAAATTTAATGGGCAGAATTACTGTATGACATTTTGTCTCGATTATTAAGGTTATACTGCCCTCCTCTGGTAAATGATAAAATCTTCATATCCACTCTGGATGCATTCTTTTAATGAATTTATTCATTCTTCCTATAATTAATATTATGCTCAGCATGCCCATAAGAAGAAGATTTTAACAAAGCATTAACTTCCTTTATATGGAAAAAAATGAAGAATCAAATTTTGTTTTTTAATTATCACTGAGTTTTTTTTATTATGTAATATTACCTAGATTACAATTCACAATAACATGACATGATATAATGCACTTTGATGTCTATTCTGATGTATTCTAAAGTAATTTGATGATGATAAATAAAAAGCCAATTTTTATCTTCATTAAATAAACCACATAAACATATTTTGACAGACTGTATTGCATAATGCTGTGATTATAAATACAGATAATTTCTTCTACCCCATCCTTAAAAGCATCCCACTCCACCTCTCATCTGCTTATACTCCATTACAGGCAAAAATCCTGCGTTCAAAATACCACCCAAGTAAACTTACAAAACTATTATCAGCAAAATATACTTAAAAATGTCAAAAGTAAAAGTACTTGTTCAGCAAAAAATGGCCGACGTGACATTATATATTACATTATCAATGTAGATTATTAATACTGATGTAATAATGTGTAAGCAGCATTTTTGTAGCTGGTCGACATGGAGTTAGTTTTAACTATGTTGTAGTAGGTAGTTTAACCCAATCCAATGGGTTGGGCCCCATCCAAAGGGTCACAAGATGGGGTCATGAGGTGATTAATGGGGTAGGAAAGAAGAAAAAATAAAGTTCTGATTTGTTTTTAGACTTTATCTAATCTTTTATGTCAAATGTTTGACCTCTTTGGGCCTCAGTCAATTATTTAAATAAAACCACATGAGGGAGAGGGAGAGAGAGAGAGAGAGAACTTGTGGTTATAGAAAGCCTGACTATGATGCTCACCTTAGATTTGTAGTCAAGGACACAATGGAAGGCGTTGAAGATGTTCCACTACCTGCTGCTGATCCACGTCACAGACAGACATCAGACTTCCGTTCCAGTTATCCAGCCCATTAGAGATGCAGCATTTTGAGGGTGAATTCAAATAAAGCAAGACATTGACTTCATGTATGTGAGCTCGTGGCAAATTCCACCAGAGCAATTTTAAACTGAAGGCAAACGCTGACATCTAGTATTCTGGGTCTGAGTTGGAGGTTTTTAGGGAAGCCATCTCAAAATGTCTGAAACTGAGGACTCGGCTGTGCCTGCTGTAGACAGTTAACACGGGGATATCCGAGCCAGGACGGGCAGAGCTAAAGTCCTTCTGTGTTGGCAGAGTCAGCGGGGCTAACAGATGGTATTTAGACAGGGCTAAGCAATGTTTCTGTCTCTGAAGAATTAGAAACTGAGCTCTGTCTAGTAAACATGATCACGGTCAACTAGGGAAGTTTTTCTGATGGCTGTAGTTACCATGAACTTCACCATGGAATTAGTTCTCAGGCTTTTCCACTGCCACTTGATTAGCTTAGTGATTAGACACACCTCAAGAGGGCACCAAAACAATGATTATATTTTTCATGTAGTATGGGAAAAAATTATTTTTTCTACCAATCCCTACCAATTTCCATTTTGCAGTTTCATTTGTCTTGAGATGATGTTAAGTTATAAATATATAGATACTGTATACAGATTTAAATAAAAGTAGTTGCATGCACTTTCATAAAGGTGGGGGACTTACAAGGTATTAAAGAGTATAGTCTAGACCTTCTCTACATGTAAAGTGTTATGAGATAACTTTTGTTGTGTAAAATTGACTTGACTTGACAAGAGACAGACTAAATAACACATGGTCACAACTGACAAAGAAGAGCCCAACATATTAATTAAACAGATTTTTTGCTTTAACTCATCATTATGAAGTAAATGTATATTGCACAGTTTATTGGCCAAACAAAAATGACGACTTCCACAATTTCGCAGGAAAGTGAAGGTTAGAGGCATAGAAGGAAGCGCGTCAACCATTATGGAACCAAAACAGGAAGAGGCATTGTTCTCCCCGGTCACTATCCCCAGGTAACAGTGGAACAAATGGAATAACTTTGGAAACTCTACCCTGCAAAAGTAAAAGAATCCCGCTGATGGAGAAGGCAAAGAAGGAGAAGAAGGAGAGTGATAGAAACCGAGGTAAAATAAGAGCGAACAGACGGGCATTCACTTGATGGAAAGTGCTTTGTTGTGTCGAAATCTGTTCCCCCATCGATATGTGTTTCCCATTACCACCAGGACTTGAGTGGGTTCAAAACCGACATTCTTTCTACTAGATCAGTAAATAACAAGACCTGCCTACTTATTAATACAACCGGTTGTTTACTCTACCTTTATCACAGCACTGAGACCAGAGTGTCTAGGTCCAACTGGGATTTTTATGGTTGCCTTTGCTTTGGACAGTAGCCAGACTGCTAGCAGTAGCCATGTTGCTAACGCTATCTTTGCAACCGTGGTACTACTTGGAAACACTCCCATAATGCAACCACTTCCGGTTTATAACCTAGGGTGAACCAGAGAGTCAATGTTTGTAACCCAGTCTTTCTGTTGTAAATTTGTAGTTTCCAAGCCCAAGCCAAAATAACCCTAATGACATCTTTACAGTAAGTTTTCGCAGACTTTAGAAAGCTCCCTCCACAGCCACATAGAACTTCATGCAACTTTAGTTTTTTTTTTGAGTACTTCTCTCTTCGATGAGTAAAATCAGTGGAGTGCCCCTTTAACATCTCAACTGTGAATTCTGAAAGCACATAGAAATTGTTTTCTACTTTCATTTCATTTGTGGAAATAAACTTGTTGAACAAAATGGACTCCCCTTTTTTACTTCAGAGCTTATTTTCTAAATTTATTTTAAACCCAAAGCAAAAGATCAATTGGAAATTTGCAGTGGAAACTCTTGGAGGATCATCATAATTACAATATTTGCCATATTATCCCATTAAAACTCCATAAACTTTGTGAATCCAGTAAAAGTACTGGTATTTTTTTTTACATACATTGGTTGATTGAGATTAAAAAAGAGAAGGATTGAATGATTGAAGCGATATTTTTGCTTTATTTATGTGCTCAATAAGACTAGTGTTTAAAGATATCAAAAAGGTATATTTGACACAGATGCAAAGCAAAGTTAAAAGCTAGAAAGCATTTAAGATCGAACTACCTTCAGGATTTTGGGTATACTGATTAGAGCATGGCAGATCATAGATATTCAGTTTGGAGTGCTGAAGACAGTAGGATGGCCAATATCAGTTGTTTTCCTCAGACGGCTGCCCATTGACCTGGCTGGACTCCCAGCGTTGCCACAGAGGAGCCTTCCGACCTCCTGCTTTGTGAACTTTTGGGTCCTGCTGTGAGATAAGACAGAGAAATGTAAAGGATTTAGAGGACTCAGCTCCCCTTTCAGATCAATTTCACAACCATATCTAATGCCGCCCAACCCACTACCACTTTATATACTATTTTCAGCTATTTTAGGGTCCAGCCATGAAGGACAATGATCCAGAAAGCCACAATTACAGGAATTTGCATGAATACTGATTTGCTGCAGGTTGTCCATTAATTCTTGACAATGGCCAACTACTTAGCAGTTTACCACTGTTTGTTCACCGTTCTAAATGAATGCGCTGGTTGTGGATACCTCATTGTTAGAAATAAATTTAGAGAAAAATATCTGAATATTTTATTTACTACACTGAGTGTAGTTCTTCAGTGCCTCAGGGTTGTGTGACAATGTGGGAGGACACAACTGGGAGAGAATCATAGTTCTGTCCATGAACTCAACCTGGTTAGTGCCCAGTTTCCTGCTCTCAGCTCGGGAGCAACAACTCTTCTAGAGTATTTCTTCTCCTCTCCTGGTGCAGTCTCCTGGCAGCACGATATCATTTGAAGCACCAAGCAACATAAATATGCAAATGTAAAAGGCTTGATCAACTGATCAATACTATTGACCAGCTGGTCTGATCGCCAGGCTATGTGATTGGCCACTGCAGTGTGACGTTAGGTAATGCTCCTTCAAAAAGTTGAATCTATTTCAACTTTTTGCCGAGGGGGCCGCTATGTTTTTATTTCTTTCTTGAAAACCTGGCGTTTTTCAATGGATGGTTTCAATGTGGCCTAACACACAAGCTGCAAGTATACACTGCTCATCTGAACTTAACTGTTGGCCATCACATAAAAATCATATCACATCCTATTTGCTATTCTACTATGCTGTGGCCGAAACATGGTCTATCATTTGTTTATGAAAATCTTGATATTGATTGAGGGACAGTGATGGGGCTGGATAGCTAGCTAGTTTTGTTGTTAAATGTATTGTCAAATTACATTTACTGTTTGTCAACCGTGTTATTGACTTTCAATCTTGCTAGCATAACGTTAGCTTTCTGGCTCATAGCTGAGCTAAAGGCCTCTATGAGCTGAGTGGACTAGAAATTTCCCGCTGCCAAGTTGTATCTAAGGTTCATCCCAGTATTCAACAACGTTTCCATTGCATAAGAACCTTATGGGATGGTAATGATTGTTCCAGGTATTAGTTAAACTCTCAGGTGTTTCCAGGGAAACTGTGTTATGTCTTAAGAAAAACTTTTAATTTTTTAATTGCAAAATGTATGAAAATATAAATGCAATAATTTTAACTTTTGTTCATAATGGACATTTCCAACAGCATATACACATTACATATTTGAAATTCAGTTCCACTTGTTTTCCTGATATGGTTACTCACCAGGCCTACTCATCATTACTTTCAAAACAATACAATGATAATCCTGAATTAGGCTATGACAATATATAATGTCACACTTTGTTCTTGTCAGTGTTGTGCAAAAAACACATGCACAGATCTTACAGAAAAAACAAGAAAGAAGCTATTTCGTCATTAGACCTGATGCATCACCTGTGCTTGCTCCGATTTCGTCTGGTCTTTCTTGGAGGCTGGCGGCCAAACCCATTCTAGTTTTCCCCTGGACTGTCGTTTGAAATCTGAAGGAGAGGAAGAAGAAAGAAGTTAACATGAAGAGATTTGCTTGCAGTTAAGAATGCAAAGCATTTAAGAATCTGAAATTTAACTTGATTGAACCTCTTTAGTTAGTCCAATCTAATGTAAACAGCAAAATTTTGCATATCCGACTAAATAGCTTACTACTCAGTGCTACTTCCAAGGTCAGCAGCATTTCATACCAAGTTATTTTGTGGGTTTTCAGATTGTGTTATAAAAAGAAGAAGCTTTCATTTTTGGATCTAGCACATCCACACTGTAGAATTTCTCAACTGTGTATGGTCCTTGGAGCTAATTTAGCTAATTTATCTGAGTGTAGGCTAAAGTTAGCGGCTCTATCCTGCTCTATTGGATTTAGGAAAGTTTACACTCCCAACAACCCCAGCCAGATGATGCCACACAGTGGTTAGTCCTCATCCTGAACCCTTGTCAGACGATATTGCCCACTGAGTGATAAGAACTATGCGTCAACAAACTGTTGGCAGAATGGCTAAAATACCACTAGTGGCAGTTACATCGACAAATCCAATATTATATCTTATACAATCAATCTAATCGGCAATCAGCAAATTTTATAGGAGCTTGAATTTACTTTACTTTAATTTTGTTTGTTTGTATCTGGTTCCACTTGGCAATGACTCACTACAATTACATAACACAACAAAATTTAAGCTTTATTTGGTGTGACTACAAAGTTAGCACTAATGCTAGCCATCTTGGAATAATGCATGAAAGTTCCTTTGGAATAATAGGTGTTCCTGTTATATCCATTCTGCCAACATTGTGTGAATTCCAGCTTCAACATGAATTACATTTTAGTGGTTAGTCCTATAACTGTTGGACAAAGGGCCTAAATATAGGGTACTCCTGAACGGACGCGTAAAAAGTCAGCCAGAGATGGCTTGACTCATTAAGCTAACTCTAGCTTAATTAGCTATAGCTGATAATATCTGCAAGCAACAGTTGTCATTTCTGGATCCCACTTTGAGAACCACTGGGTTTTACATTCTGATGCAGTATTGTGTCATGAGTGGATTAGGATAACACACTACAGCTTATTTGACCTTAAAAATTAGTCATACATATTGCTGTCACACGTAGATTTATTATCTTCACCTTGAGTCAACCCATGCATCATTATCCAGCCACTGTGGCTGAAAATACTAACATGGTGCTACATAATGACACACTCTCTGGCATGCGCTACGCTATTGTTTTTGGGCGTTCCAGCTCTCCTGCTGAGCATATGCAACAGACGTTAAAAAAGAAAAGGGAAAAAAAGCACTCAAACTGTACATTCTTTCATCAAGACATATCAACTGTCTGAAGACATTTATATTTATTCAAAACTATAACCAAACCAGAACAGCCCCTGGTTCAAGCTAGACTGCAGATAGTAGCCTTCATGTTGTCACTCAGTCCATTGGCATCCGCTGACTCAGATCAGGCTGCTGCTAGAGTGATGTGCCCTTAACTGTCTGTGACAGGGTTGACGATAAGACTCCTTAGATAACACTTTGTGATGCTAATGTAGAGAGACATTCATTAAAGTGCTCAGACTGAGTGTCAGAAAATGTGCAATGAAGACTCTTAAGACATACTATATATGATGCATGTTAACAACCTGAAATTATCCATAATTATTTTAATATTTCACTTAGGTTTTCTAAGAATTCCAAGTATAGTTTACTCAAGTGATAAAATTAGATTTCTCTGAAATATTTTCAATGTGAAAATTGTTGAATTAATGTACAAGTTAACCTCTATGGTACATGCAGTTTTGTGCATGCACAAAATACAAATACTCATCATCAGTAGTGGACCTCAGCCCTCAGATCTTCTGCTTCAGTAAAAGTAGAAATACAACAATGTAAAAAATATTCCATTAAAAGCAAAGTCATGCATTCACTAACATATTTAAGTAAAAATAAAGAGATATCAAACAGTAGAAAAGTTATTTTACTTTTGATACAAAATTAGCAAAAGTAAAACTTTTTATCTCTAAAATGTAGTGGATAAGACATATAAAGTTGCCTAAAATTTAAATACTTACAGTAAAAGTACCTAACAATAGTACTCAAGTATAGTACTTGAGTAAATAAATTTAGTTGTACCACTGGTAGTCATGATAGTCAGGAATCACTGACACCATGCAGACTAACCTGGCTCGAGTGTGGGTGTGCATTGTGACTTTTCTCCGTCTTCACTCCTCTGCCTATTCTCTCCATACAGAGTGCATCTCTGTCTGCGCAGCTCCTCCTCTCTTTCTTTGGCCTCCCTGATGTCCTTCTCCACTTCTGGCTGTAGGGCCAGGGCTGGACGCAATTTGTAGAAGGGGTTTTGTTTGAGGATGGGAGAGCCTTGTGTCGTTTTTCCCTCCTTAGTTTTCCCAGTCTCCATAACTGCTGTATAAGTGCTTATGGAGTCCATGCTTCTGTACAGGCACACGTTTTTGTCTTGTTTTGGGTTGGGGAATAAACATGTTTTGTCTTGAGAACCGACAGTTGGACTCTTTGATCTTAAGCCTTGAGAACCTTTCTCCATCTCAGAGTTGGATTTGTACAGCCTGAGGGAATGTACTCTGGAAATGGGGCGACTTTTGAGTGAAAACATTTCTAGGCTACGTGTGCGCTCTAGCACAGAAGGGTAAATGTGACCGTGTGTCAGTGAGGTAGGGGATTTGCGGTGCCTTGTTGGACCCTCCATGTTATACTGCTGGAAAGCCTCGAACAGTAGTTTGGTCTCCTTTAATTGGCGGACTTCCCCTTTGCTGTACCCCCCTGGGATCTTCCCTTGGTTGACCAGCACCAGTTCTCTCTGAATCTCCTGACTTATCTCCTTCTGCATCTTCTGCTCAGAGAACTGCCAGTCACTGCGCTGGCACGACTGTGCAACCGTGGTGGTATCAAGCGAGATATTGGTCTTAAAGGGGATCTCTAGCACATCTGGATTATCTGCAAGGTTGAACACACCCCCAGTTCTCTGCAGGTTCTGCTTCTCTTGGGCTGCCTCATGGATGGTCCTCTCAATGACGGTTTCAACGGTTGAGAATCGCTGGTGGGTGGATGGAAAAGGAATTTGGATGGAAGGTGTTTCATGGGGGTCAATGGGAGACAATCCTGCAGGTACCCAGCTGTCACCTGCCTCTGTTCTGGCAATCATGTGATGCTCTGGCTCTACAGGCACTGTTGTACTCTCATTCTTTTCCCTCTCTATCGGATTCATCTCTCCTCCCTCATCATCATCTCCATGTCTCAGATTCCCCTCTCTTTCTGTCAGATCCTCTACTTCAGTTCCAAGCACACTTTTTATATTATCTCTCATCTCTTGGACAACTTGTTGGGAGGTATGAGGACTCTCTAGTATATGTACATCCTGTCGTAGTTGCACCTGTTGCAGACGTTGAAGCAGTTGCTCTCCTTGTTGGATATCAGTAGCTATTCTCCTGCTTCCATCTTCCTGCTTTCCCTTTGTCACCGTCTCTTCAAAGCCTTCAGAGATGGGGAGTCGGGGCTCTGTTTCGCCAGTGCCACTCTCTCTTCTCACCCAGTTATACTTTGTGAGGTTATAGTCCAAAGATCTGGTGTCAATATCCTCTTCATCATCATTGGACACCTCTGTTGGGATCTCTGGTACCTGTGGCTGATTGGTTGCAGCTTCCATCCAGTTTTGGTTGCATTTGCAGAGCTCTGGTGTCCCCCAGGACTCAAAATCATCATCATTCATACTTAGACTAGACAGTATTGGACTATTTGTCTTCACACCATCGCAGTCAATGTTTTCTGACGTTAGTTTGAAATTTGTCTCAACAAGACCACAAATGTCTCTGGATGTTGTTTTGTCTCCCTTATTGTCAAAATGTGTCTCATTTTCAGAATTTTCCTCAATGCCTGAAGGTACCTGTTTTGCATAGCTGTCTTTCACAGCTGTTTCCCTCCAGTTTTCCTGTCCTCCACTCAAAATATCCTCAGGCGTGACATTAGATTCTTCATCTCCTGTTGTGTTTTCTGGATGGTGTCTTGGGGATGGATCATAACATGTTTCCATCAGCCTACCTATGTCCTCCATGGATGTTTGGTCTTGATCTTTTGGTACAGTGGCGTCCTTGTCTTTGGACAGTGGTACAGTGTCCATAGACTCCCTAGAAGTCTGTGCTGTACTTGCTTTCACTTCATCCACCTCGTTGTGTGTTGCCATTAACTGCTTATCACCATGATGCCTGTCTAAGCCATTTGGATTAGCTTTAGCCTCTGTGGCGTCAGCTGCCCAATTTGCAAGGGTCACAGTGGGATTATTTGGCATTGCATCTGTGCTGCCCTCTTCTGGGAGTAAAGCAGCCATGTAGGATGGAGGTGGGATGAAGATATCATCTGCATCTTCATCAACCATCACACGGTTGACTTCGGTTTCATCTTGGGGCTTCTCTTCATCGGTTACTGATGGGCTGCCTGTGTGGTCTGTCACAGGGTTGGAGTCTGTCTTTATCCATAGACCACCATCATCCTGGGAGACCACAGCTTGAGGGCTGGGTCTGTGATCTCTTGTGTCCATGGTTACAAGCCTTTGATGCACTTATGTTTCATCTGTATTACCCTTTAAGAGACACATGACAAAGAATCACTGACAATAAAATCATGAAATCATTGCTCATATAATTTGCTTTTAAAAAAACAGATTTTTTGGATAAAGATTATAGTCTTTAAACAGGGTATTAAGCTAGATAGCGAGAACATTTGTGCTGGGCCATTCGGAAAATATTTTCATCATATTTTTACGTTGTGACTACTACAGCCTCCAGAGCATGTCCGAAACTTGGGTCCCTTTTAACCCCCCACTGCTCATCCCACTATCTAGTGCCGTATTACTATCCGGCCCCAGGTTTGCTGTGTGGTAATTTAATTAAACACAAATTAATTTAGGAAAAAACAACACACAACCTGACCAGTTTCATATTTCATTTTCATATGAAGTCATTTTCATATTTCCCATACAAGCGGTCAGGTAGGGAGGGACTTTTTAAAGTAGCCAATAATGTTAGTGTTGAATGGGCGTTACGCCCCTGTCATGCAGCTAGATGTCCAAGTAGCTTCCTCTGCTCGACTGGTAGCTCCCTGTGACCACGGAGGATTGAATGTTAAAAGGACTTTCCAAACCAGGGCTGAGTTAGCTAATGGTGCCTCTGCATGGCTAATTGAGTTAGTATTAACTGTCGAACAGCAGCTACAACAAGTTACATTATCTGCCCATCAGGAAACTCTGTAAACCACAGCAGTACTGGATTCCCTGGCATCAAACTGGCCTCAGTTTGTCTCGGAGGCTGTGTTCGGTCTCCGTACAGCAGTGTTCACCAGCTTCTGAGTTAGGTACAGTTAGCATCAGCTAATCATTACTTCAGCAACACGTAAAGTCATCTTTACAACAGGAAACCCCATAAATTGAAACACAGTTCAGTTCAGGCAGAACAGCTGGAGGACATCAGAGAGAAAACTAGAGAATATTTTCTCTATATATGACGATAAAATATGATCCAGTTTCACCCAAATCAGTGAATAAAGTAAATAACACTCCGCTCCGGCTGCGCTGCGCCGGCCCTTCTGACATGAAATATGAAGCTAACTCTTACTGACGATTGATAGATGGGCGAATGTCCTGTTATTATTGGTTGAAAATGGTTAGTACTAGCTTATGTAAGAAAACTGCAGATTTTGTTCTCCCGGAAGACAAAAATGATTGGATTTTAATATTGAAATACAAAGAAATTGTTTGTTTTTTTTGTAATTTTTTGGCTTATATTGTTAAATAGGGGCACAATGTGACCACGGATGTGATCTAAAAGGCTTAAACATTTTTCATTACAAACTAATTGGCAATGTTTTTGTTTGTTCTCATGCACACGCACACTCATGGGTGATATGATACACCTTCCTGTCAAGGGCTTCACAGTATTCCACTGATCTACAGGTGGTGGTAACTTGTCAAGAAATGCAGCTATGCACCGAAAATGTACTCAACTCATTTGTTAGGCCTCAAGGAAACATACACCTGGTTTTGATGAGTGAATGTGAACGGAAACTAAACAACTTTACTAGAAAACCCAACAGGGCATCTTCATGGCATTGACCTTCATTCACATCAGCACAAACCAGTTTCCTGGTCCCCTAGAATTCTACAGCCCCATGGCAGTTGCCTGCTTTGCCCTCTTGGTAATCCAGCCTTGCTACAGCACCTCCATAAGGATATGAAGTGTGCAGATTCTCTTGGCTTTAATATTTAATTATCTAGATTTCTTAGGATGCTCTTCTTAAAACCTTCTGCCTGAAGTGATCAACAACAGTATTTTGGATGAAGACGCACCAAAATAATTTGGAGCAACACAACTTGTTCTTTTTTTCCAGCAGTGCATACAGCTCCTGTGTGTTTTGGTGACTTTTCTCCCCCACTGTGCCCGAGCACATTCAACTCTGCTGACACAGGGAATGAATAATCGGCTTTGCTCGGTCTGTTTTGGCACACACAATCTGTAAATCTGCATCTGCCAGCCTGGCTGGCCAGAGGCTGTCATCATCTCACCAGTTTGCCTGTTGAGAGTCATGTATTTCCATCATACTGTCAGCTATAACAGACCTTAATATTGGGCTAATGCCTGTTATCCATGAGCTGCATTAACTGCTGCTAATGTCTGTGATCAGTCCCGTAACTACTTTAACTGGACATTTATTCACACTGATGCATCATAGAGAACATGGATACATTCAGCATCACTGAATGCCTTTTTCAAGATATGTTATCCTTAATATTAATATTGTTCCGCTGTTATCTGGTTCCCTCAGCAGCAGGTTTAAATCTCTGAGTATCTATTTACACCTGCATCTTGGGGCTTAATACCAGTCACATTGCAATGTAGGATTACCAACAGCAGCACCATAGTGTATGTAAAGCTCAAGCAACAGGACATATTAACGCGCCTTAATGAGCTTAATCTGTTTATTCCATCCTCCTTTCAAGAGACATTTTCTCCGCTGTTGTTGTGTAGAAGGCTGTCAGATTATTTTAAATGCTTTTCAAAAATATTCAAATACTTTACTGACATCAAATAGTTTCATGATTCCATTTTTCAATATTTGGGCACAGATGTGATAACGGTTGTTATGCTAGTGGTGCACACATACAGATTTTGTCATTCTTACTTAAGATACACAAAACTTTTGATGTACAATCAAGTACAAAGTTAGACACATAATTAAGAAATTTTGAAGAAAGAGACCCACCTGACAGTAGGGCTGCAGTCATCTTCAGTGCGTGATAGTAAAGACCTCAATGGAAATATTAATGATCCTGCTGATCTACTTAGCACCTGTACCTCCCTGTCATTGGTGTCATGTGAACAACCTCCTCTTTGGGATGCATTACACAGTTCAAATCAGCAGCAGCAGTGTAGAGATTCAAGTGTATCTATATACATGTTACTTCATTGTGTACCACAGAGATCTGAAACGTCTGCATTCAAGTGTTTTCTTGTGTTTGTGTGAAATCGTGAGTTCAACTCTAATGTGGGATCTTAAATTAGACACAATGAACATAGTAATGGTATTAATAATATATTACAGTTAACATCCACAATGAAAAAATTGTATACCAAATTACAGTGATACAAATAATAATACGCTTTAGCAGAGTGATTTTTGAAGATTAGCCCTGTGCAATTGCCCTAAACAATTTTGACTAGCCACAAAAAGAAGTCTGTAAAATGTTCCTTGTTATATAAAAATAATAGTGTATATGGAGACCAAATAAAATTGTATCTCCCTATACTAGTACCTAAATGCAACTTCAAAAGCCTTTCTAACAATGCCAAAGAATGTAATTTTGTTGGAGAAATACCAAATCCTGTTACTTTAATGTATACAGTATTTAAATTCTAAAATAGTCTAATTTATTTCTTATGTACCAAACTATTTCTGCTACTGGCTTTAGCTTCATTGTAACTGTACAGACATGAGAGAGGTATCAATCTTGAAACTAGAATTGAGGTTTTATGCCTCAGCCCACCAGTGAAGTTGCAATTTCCATCCATGTGTGTCCAGACTCATGTAGTGTCTGATAGCGAGCTTGATCACATGGTACAACAACAATCACCTGAAGCTCAATATCAACAAAATCAAAGAGCTTGTGGTGGATTACAGTGCTTCAAATATAGATGTTGCTGCAAAGAAGCTACAAAGTCTGAAACATGGATCACACACATGTTCAACCCGGCAGCACAGAAGATCTATACAATCAGTAGAGTTTGTGTGAAATTTTGTCATAATTAGCATATGCATTATTGAGTTATGACTACAAATTTATTTAATATGTCACAGTGACCTTGACCTTTGACCCTTGACCACCAAAATCGAATCAGTTCATCCTCGAGTCCAAGTGAATGTTTGTGCCAAATTTGAAGAAATTCCCTCAAAGCGTTCACAAGAATGGGATGGACAACCTATAAACATAATGCTATCGCCGGCACGGAGGCATAATATAAATGTGGAACTATTAGTTTAAAGGTTTTGACACTAAAATACATCTGAGCCAAACAAGAAACATAAAATCTATGACATTATAAGTAGCAGGTATAGCTTAGTAAAGTAAAAAGTATCAAAGGATGACACTACATTTTTGCTCTTTCAAATTGACATTAAAGTAGACATAATGAATAACTGATTACTAATACTTGTGCCCAAAGTTTTAAATTATGCTTCTTCTGCTCTTTGGATTTTTTCCATTTCTAGAGCAAACAATGCTAAATATATGGAACATTTTTGGCTGTTACGGCATAGAACAAGTCCCAAGGCAGAGAGACATTTGAGATGAGAAGTATCTGCATGCCTGCAGGAGGGCATGTTGAAATTTTCAGCTTTATCCACCAGAGGGAGGAAGTGGATTTTAATCGTCCCTCAGAGCTGTTGTCAGCCCGCAGCTGCTACAAAAGACCTACAACATAATAAATGTCTCTTTCTTTGGCAAAGTGAAGTGGTGGATTTTCAGAGCAAATATCATTGTAAGATAATAACAGATGGTGATATATTCTCTCATGTTAATCACCAATGCAGCATATAGTGTCTAATGGAAGGCACAAATATTATAAATGATATGATCAAGGCTGATAAGGGAGAGCCCTTGGATCATTTTCCTACATGACAGAGCAACACTGACAGGTCTTGCGCTTGGAAGTGCCTTCTCCCTCTGTTACACTGGGTAAAGATGACTTGTGCAGTCCCTCATCACCTTCCTCTCCCTGGACTTTAACTCCTGCTGCCCCATTTTCCTCCAGGGAAATGTCCTGAAACACTGGGTCCTGGGACTCTTTCACTGCCTGAGGTGAAGCAGACGTTTCAGGTCCTAAGACATGTTCTTCTCCTTCATCTGTGATAATCACTCGCTCCACAGTTAGCATGTCTTCATGGTCCTCTTGGCCATGTCCTTGGTCACTTGTAGAATCTGAGTATCCCAGGAACACAAGAGTGACTGGGCATTCTTCCAAGCTTTGATCCTCCACATTACCTACTTCTTCTGCAATGTCTCTAATCACCATGATGCTCCTGTCCTCTTTTTTATCTTCCTTGTTTTCCATACTTGCAGCACAGGCAACTTTTACCAGCTCAGCCTCCAAGTCATAGCTTCCAGAGCTGTCTAACTGCATACTGTCCTCCTCTGGCATGGCATGACGGGTAGAAAAAGACAGGACTTTTCCCTCTGGTGCCCTGTTGGCATCCGTCTTCTCTTTCTTTGCCTCTGCCTTGTTTGGTGTGACTGTGACCTCATCCAGCAGCACTTTCATCCCAATCCCATCGATAACGCTCAAAATCTGCCCCAGTTCTTCAGTGGAGGGTTGACCTCCCGTCCCACCGACAGCATGGATACTCTTCCTGCCATCGTCAAAGACAGTGGTAGCCATCGTAGCACCAGCTGCTGTGGACACGGGGGCCACTGATGTGATGACGGTGGCACCTGTCCTAGGGTCTCTCTCCACCTGCACTGCTAACGTTCCCAGGACTGTAATATAGGAGACAGAACAAAATACAAATCAAGAAGATAAAATGCTAGAGGGAAGGCAATTCTTCAGGCTAAATTACAGATAAATATTAACGTTCTCAGTAGTTGAAGTCACCTGCAATTGAGGACAAGTCCTTGTTTGTAATGTAATCAAATTGTCCTTAAATGTATCATAGGCCTGTCATTAAAAGGTGAGAGGCACAAAGGTCTTATTATTATTATTATTATATGATTATTCTTTCCCTTTGTCAGCAGAGTTGAATGTGCTCGGGCACAGTGGGGGAGAAAAGTCACCAAAACACACAGGAGCTGTATGCACTGCT
>JBBPCS010038410.1:0-20935 GCA_037974645.1 Hollardia meadi
CACACACACACACACACACACACACACACACACACACACACACACACACACACACACACACACACACTACTCTCTCTCTTCATCTTTCCACATCCAGGCAAGTGTCCCTCTCTAGAGAATAGAAAGTTAATCTGAAAAAGAGGGTGATGGAATGATTAAAGATATTTAAATTTTAGCTGTTTCGCTCCCACTTTCTTAGATTTGGAAACTGTGCAAGAAAGGAAAGGGGAACTTTTTTCTCTCTTTTTTTTTTTTACTACACTTTAAATCAAATGAGGAAACTGTAAAATTCTGGATGAGCACAAGCAAGTCAACGCAATTAATAATCCGACACACCTGAAGAAATATGACATTGATAATTTGGTTCGTGACAGATATCGCTGCAGTTTCGTCGTCATCATTAATCTCGGTACAGTGTATTATGCATGAGTTAATGTGTGTTGTCTCTTTCTGTTTCATTTGTAGTCAGAGTGCATTAGTATGCGACCCACCATCAGCTAAACGCTTTCATATAATGAATATGTTGCCAAATTTTTGTAAAACAGCATATTTTTTCTATCACTGTATTTCCTTATCTGTGTCTGTCTGAGGCTTTTATCCCTGCTGAGCAGAGCAACAGGCAGAAGGATGCTCAATGAATGCAATATGCTGCAGATCCTGTATGTTAATATTATCTGTCATGTATCACTCTGGAAATATGTACACTGTGAACATCGACTGTTCATGTCAACTTCAGATATGTAGCCCGTTGCCTTACCATGAAACATAAACAGCACCTGTCTGATTCAATTGCTCAATTGCAGTTACAAGTCTTAAAATTTCAGTGCATGAATAAATTAGATAAGGCATAAAATCGGCACAGAAGCAAACGCTGTCGATTGTTGGTGGCTATCAATACTTCTCATTATGCTGTTGGTGTTTAGTTTATGTGCTCCGTTTGAAAGAATACCTCTCCATGAAAGAAGGTTTCCATTGCTGCAAATAAAATCTTTAAGTTTTTGTTTATCTAAAGGGTTAACGCAATTAACCAGAATGAATGAGCACATATACATTTATCTGAAACTACTGTAAACAATGCAGTTGATACTCAGATGCTATGAAAGGCTTCAGAGGGTGGCTTTCACATGTGGATTTTAATTCAAAACTGACACGAGATTTTTTTGGCCCCTCTCCTATCAAATTTATGCTCTTCTCTGACTAAGATCTAACACATCTCCCAACTCACAGGGGAAACTTGCTGACATGCTTGACATACGACTCAGTCCCTGCTGTTTTGGATTGACGATGCCGCACCGTGACAGAGGCTGCAAACTAATACTTGCCAGCCAACCGGGCTGGATAGCAGGGGACAAGTGATTGCGCTGTTGATGGGGGGGTAATTTTGCACAGATAGGGGGTGGATATGGTAAATAACAAATGCTGTGTGATTGATAAACTGTATGACAACGCTCTGTATTCCCTGTGAAAGTCAGTGGAAGTGAATGCCATTCTAAATCAGTGGTGGATAATGAAAATTACTGCAGTGAAACTTTTCAGAGGAAGAGGCAGACAGAGGAAAATCTTTGCAAAAACCTTTAAAGATAGATTGCAGAACTTTAAACATTTCAGGTGGATAGTCCTCTCATTAAAGATTGACATTTGGGGAAATGATTTGCTTTATAAAGAGTCGCTGACCACGCCGGTGTGATCAAATCACAGGACTGTTTCAATAAAAAACAAAATGACGTAGAACAGTGCGGTCAACTTCTGTCTTAAGTGCAGACTCTAAACTCCATGATGGTTTATGGTGTTGAAAGTAAAAACGGAGATATGATGGTATAAAGTTTAAAAAAAAAAAAAAAAATTTCCACATGTTGTTTTTTGGGTCCAATATGATGATACAGTATGTCAAAGTGAAAAAAATAATTGTCAGATCATATAACTGATGTTGCACTGAAAAAAAGGATACCAAACAATGGCATGGTGAATATTTTACAATGTGGTATATAAAGGCAAAATCAAAAGTATGCAAAAACGGCTACAATAGCCCGAGAGGGTTAAATATGAATATAGCCAGGAGCTGGTAAGCTTAGCTTAGCACAAAGACTGGAAACAGCTAGGCCGGCTCTGACCAAAGATAACAAAATCTGCGAATGAGCACCTCTGTTTAGAGTCTTTACGCTGCTGGTTCCAGCTAAACCGTCCCCAACATGCATATTTATCATGCTCCTCTCCTCTTTAAGAATCCCATGGAATAAAAAAAAAAGAAAACAAAATCTGCTGTAAAATAGTGTTGTTGTTTTTTTCCCAGGCAGATTAAACAAACAATTTATAACTTTAAACTTAAATTAAAGAGCCATTACAGGCACTAGTAGGCAGATTTGGTTTACTTTGGACAGAGCCAGACTAGCTGTTTTGCCTGGTTTCTAGTCTTTATGCTAAGCTAAGCTAACAGACTCCAGCTTCATAATTACTGTACAGAAATGAGAGTGGTATTAATTCTGTCATCGAACTTTCGGCAAGAAAGCGAAAAAGCATATTTCCCAAAATGTCAAACTATTCCTTTACTCCTACATGCAATCGTTTCCTCTTACAACCTGGCTGTAAATTGGAGTTATTTAAATGGTTTTAGTTTTAAATATGTATTATGACATCAGTTTAAAATGGGTCAAATAGGTTATGACTAAGCTCCTGAGACTGCTGAAGACCAATAGTGGATTTTAAAACAAAGATAAGAGAGACAGGAAAATAGTCCAAAGGTCATATGCATTTCAATAAAAAAAGAAAAGTTATGTTGCCTGGGATTTGGTAAGCGAGAATAATTGCTGGTTGACTTATGACATTCGGTAGGCATTTTGAGTTCCCTTTCTCTCATGTTTCCATTTTCAAATCGTATTTTTTAAGCAAATTCAGAAAAGATAAAAGGACAAGAGGTTTGTAGGGTTTCTATCTGCTTGTGGACTTACTTCTTACTTTCGACCCTCAACTCATGTTATTTTACCACGCTTCTTTCTCCCAATGTTCCTGTGGAAAAAATGAACAGAAATACAAGTCATCAAAACTGGATCTTACTGAGTGAATTTCACGGTGCCAAATAAATATCATCCTCGAACCGATGGTGCTCGCTCATGCCAGGGCAGTTATCATCTCCAGGTTGCACTCTTTATCTCAAGTAGCACAGCATCGATCTAGTCTTCCGTCAACAGAGAGCGGCTCTGATTATTTAACAGACATCTTAAAAAGTCCAGCTTCAAATCATCAGACCCACGAGAGAGAGGAGTTACACCAGTAGAAACAGCACCTCAGGATGTAAACTGAGGGAAATAAAAGAGGAAAATAATGTGTATACAGCCAGGATAAAAGAAAATAGCTAATTTGTGATGTTACTAAATTACATCAATGTTGCAAGCCTCATGCGCTCCCTCTGTCAGGGGCATCTTAGCTTGTATTTATTACTTATATGCTCCCTGCAGGTTGTGGGCTTTAGGATATCTGCAAGACCAGGAAGTCACCTGGAGAGCCTATATGAATGGAGTGGGAGAGACACTGTGTAAAAGCCTCCTCGCTACACTGGTTCCCAGGGAAGAGGGCATTGAGAGAGGGGAAGAGGACAAATTGAAGGGAGAAATACGGATAAATGAAAGGAGAAAGCACATCGACTCGTTCAACAGGCTGGTTCAGGTATTGCAGCAGAGATAGTTACCATAGTAATTGTGCTTTAGAGATGGCTGTGGTCTCTCATAGTGTTTGCAAAATGAGTCAAGTATTCGTGGCGCACGGAGGACATCTAGTGGTATTCCTAAAACTAGCAGGACACTATTATCACCCTTGCATTGTCACATTTTGGGATAAATACTGCTGTTGCAAAGGAACTCTGGGAAATGTCATCTGGATTCAGTAGAACACTGGTTTTAGATGTCATGCCATTACTGTGCCAATGCTCCCTAAATTCCTATATAAATTCCTGAACACTTGATAATTTGTCACCACCGAGATAAGCCAGCCTGCACCTGAATCTGCTGGTTTCAGAAGCCTGATCTCGTCTCACTCTCACTGAATTGAACCGTCTTGTTAATTTAAACAAGATTCAAACCTAAATGGATCAATAGAGCGAAGAGAAAAGAAAAAATACAATTTGCCGAATACATCTGTTATGCACACTGAACTAATTGGCTTGTTGTCTGTTAGAAGCAAGTTGTGTCTAGTGACAGAAAATGAGCCAACGTGCAATTCCACAAAATTATTTCACAAGATGAAATTGAATTCTCAAATTAATTGTGTGACTGATTCTCAAGTCAAGAGTCTTGTTTTGCATTTTGTCTTCTTATTTTGACCTTTATTAAAACCACAACTAAATGTTTTTTTTCCAGGAGTAGGCTACCATTTAGGGTTTTTAGTATAGTCATATATTTATTTAATTATATATAACTCCATCAAGTATCAGATGTACACAACTGGTTCAATGAGAGTCTTTAGGAAGAGTCATCTACCTCAGTCTGACATATATACAGTAAGTACAACCTCAAAGAACCAAGGTTTGTAGCTCATTGCAAGTCAAAACAAACTATTTTTATGCCAGTTCTATAATCATCAGTCCACGTTGACGTCTGCAAGCCATCTGCAAGTACATATTTCCCAAACTTATGAGTTACCCTCTGTGTCTATTGATTTTGAACACTCACTTGTTTTTCCTGCAAAGTAACTCAAGACTTAACATTAGCCCTGTTTAAGGCACGTTTCCAAATTTAAATGCATGGTCTGCACATCAGTTAGCAGGTCATTTATAAGCAACATACTGTCTCAACAGTGAAAGACAATTCAATTCGGAAATACGCTGGCCTGTGTGGATGTTTTGGTTCTCATCTTCCAAATTGTTTTTAATGTATCGATTCAAGAGATTTCTCAGTCTCTCACGGCAAATTAACTCTTCAGCTCTGTGCGTTTAACTACATTCTTCTTTGGTCTGCCCCGACATTTCCCTGAGGTCTTACGACTGCTCTGCCTGCTGCTGTTCCTCTTTTTCTTTGTTTCTTCTTCGGGGTCAAAATCAGAGTCACTGTCATTTTTTGGTCTCCCTCTACTCTTCCTAGCTGTTTCCTCCTCTTCTTCTTCTTCTTCTTCTTCTCCCTCCTCTGATGATGAGTCAAAGGATATGTCGATGTCTGATTGCTCGTCCTCACTTTCCTCATCACTGGAGCCGGTGTTCTTTAACTTCTGCACCTTTGATATTCTAGTCTTTTCCAGGCCTTTTTTCCCCCCTGCCAGAACCAAGTCGCCTGCTGCATTTCTCTTCGGCCTTCCTCTGGGTCTGCCCGTGCTCCTCTTTTTACTTTTTGGCATGTCTGTCCTCTCCTTGTGCACCTCTTCTTCCGTGTCTTGTTCTTCTTCTACATTGTCAGCCTCGGAGTCTGTCCCTTCCTTATTCCCATTGTCCTCAGCGGCAACAGTGTCGCTCACCCTCTCGTTTTCTTTCTTCTGTGCATGTCTAGAGGTCGACGCGTGGTAACGCTGGACGTGGCTCTTCAAGCTCACGTTGTGATTGAAGCGTTTGTCACAATGCTGACACTTAAAAGGCCTCTCCCCTGTGTGCAGACGCATGTGGGATTTCAGGTGGCTTGTTTGGCTGAAGCCACGTTGGCACACTGCACACTTGTAGGGTTTCAATCCCGTGTGCACAACGGAGTGTCTCCTAAGATGATGTATATCCTTAAATTCAATCCCACAAACTCCACATTTGAACTCCCTTGAGGTTCTGTGATTTGCCAGGTGGACGCTGCGCTCTTTACTGGTTGTAAATGTCTCTGAGCAGTCAGGACATTTATAGGGATCTTTTCTGTCTCGATGGGTCTGCTCGTGTTGACGCTTGTCCGCCCTTGTTTTGAAGGTAGCGTGGCAGTATTTGCAAGGATGCTCGTAGGTTTCATCGTGGATTTTGCTATGAGCTTTTAAAGACATCTCTGTAACACATCTTTTGCCACAAATGCTGCAGGAATAGGGCTTTATTTTGTGCTCACATGTGTGAGGCTTCAGAATGTTGAAGAAACGTCCACACTCTGTGCAGAGCTCATTAATCTTGAGGCCGCCCGGGGAATCAAACTCTTCTTCCTCTTCTTCATCTTCGGTTTCCTCTTCGGACCTCTTTGTGAGCTCTTCAGCCAACAAAATATCCTCAGTTGGAGTCCATTCCCCATCTGAACTCGCCCTGCCATCTTCACCCACCTCGCCTTCATCTGAGGGATCACTGTCCTCATCGCTCAAAGTAACGATCTCAGAGAAAACTGTGCTGCCGGCGTTGTCATCTGTTGGCATTTCCTGCGAACAATACAGTGGCAATAGCATGAATAAAATGTTTCCAATGTCATGGTTTATTTTGAAGGTTTTCTCTTCTTGTGTCTTATCCTGCTTCACTCTTCCTGTCTTTGTTCTTTTCCCTCCTCTGTAATTTTCTGCCCCACACCGATTAGTTTCTCCTGTTCCTTCTTAACCTTCCCTTCCTTGTGTATTTAAGTCTGTGTGTTCCCCTTTGTCTCTGCCAGTTCATTGTGTTCCTTGGTGTTCCTGCCTGTTCCCTTGTGTTTTCTCGGTGCTTTTGGACTTTTTGCTGATTTGGACTGATATTCTTGGGTTTGACCCTCGCCTGCCTAACAACCAGTAAGTTTTGATTAATAAATCTCTGCACTGAACCTCTGTGCCTGTGGCGTCAGAGCCCTTGTTTCCTAGTTTTTTCTGGCACAGGCCCTGACATCCAAGTCTATTCAGCACAGAGTATTATAGACAAATTACCAAAAAGGAGGTGCAAGCATTTACTTTTCTAAGTAAACTGAATTTTTATATGAGCTCTGCTTATATGTCCTACCTGTTGGGTCTCTTTGTCTCCTGCCAGGTGTTGATCTGCCGCTGTTGAGACACTGGCATTGACTTGGCTTTTCCACTGGTATCTGTAGTCACACCGAAGGCACTGTTGGTTCAAGATGATGAGCACCCCATAGGTGACCTTCTCCATCTGAAGTTTGCAGCCACATGACGGGCACTTGCGGCGGAACAGCTGGAGGAGGCAGCTTTCATTCACAACAAACTTTCCTTTCATCTTCAGTAGCGCCGTTCTACAAAAAACAAGAAAAAACAATATTTTAAAAAGCCAACTGAACGTAAAATGTAAAGGAAGTCAGCAAAAATGTTGAGGAAATGTAACTCACTCTTCCTCGTTCCAATCAAGCATGACTTTTTGCAGCATCTGGTCAGATCCAGAGGCGACAGCGTTTGAAACACCAGGTGAATGTGACTCACCACTCCACTCAGGACTTGCTTTGGAACCTACTAAAGAAAATCAGTATTCATATGTAGAGAAATAGTTCAACAAATAAACTCCCTGTTTGTTTGTTTTTAATGTAAGACAATGGGTACGTTTCTTACCTTTTTCAAAGTAGGAACTGGGACTATTGCATGTGTTAAGGTCGTCACACTGTACATGTGTGGTTTCCACAGGCTCCTGCACGAAGGACAAGTAAATGCTTGTAGTTACAAAACCTACATACCATTCACTAAAATCGTCCAGAGAAGCTTGCAGTGCAATTAATACACAATTTGACTTCATATGAAAATGAATTGAAGCACTATGCATTGACTGGACAATGAGCATACATGGTGAATGGCTACATTAGCCTGTAGTGCTTATCATACAGTATGTGACCTCAACAGCACTACGGGGACAATCAATATGCCATTAAGCACCTGTCAGCGCAAGGCAAGCGGCATTTACAAGGACACAAGATGTGGACTAGCACGTCGATTTATGAACATTAAAATGTGGATGTGACTTGCTTCATATATGCAATATGCTGTGTCAAAGAGGTATGTTGATTCCTGGAGTTTAATGATTAGTGTCACACAGTAGGCTATGTTGACAGATATATGTGGTTTATGTATGTATTTATGTGCATGTTGCAAAGGGAATAGTTGTTGTTATGATCCTCTGACGAAACTGAATTGAACTGAAATGATTTGTTATGAAAGATGAGCTATCCAGTGATGTGTTGAGGGGGGCGGGGGGGGGCAGTAGAAGCAGACTCACCACATGTGGTTCCTCTGGCTCTGACTTGATACACAGTGATGGGACTGCACCAGACTTTAGCTGGACCGTGCCAGGAGTCGGGTTTTCAAAACAGTCATCAGTGAAGTGTTCAATGCAAATGGTGATATCAGTCCAGCACGATTCTCTGAGTCGCTGCCCATTCACCTCGAACAGGAACTGAACCCACTCCAGTCTCCTCTCCGGGTCCTCCGGTAACTTGAACCGTTGCGCACTGCGACGCCACGAATCGCATCCGACCACTGAGCACATTCTGGATTTAATTTTTTTGTCACTTAAGCTTTAAAAGTGGTCAGCTAGTGTTAATGTTTGATGTTCTTCAAACGTCCTGGGTCGACTCATCTCCAACGCCAGTGACAAGCTAACGGCTAGCTATTTTTTGCTAGTGGCTGTGGCGATAACGGGGTGGGCGGGGTTCTGCGGCCGGGTTCGCATGGTTTGTTAAAAGGAGTATCCCGATCTTAGATTCAATTGCGTTCAATATACGATGTGATATCACTGTCTTGGTGAGTTATTACGTACATATGAGACTTCTAACCTGTACCCACACGCTGTCGAGTCTCAGGAACGCGATATTTCGACATCGACGCCACCTTAGGCGGAAGTAACTTTGAACAACCACAAAATTAGTCAGATAACAAAACTGCAAAGGCATCGTGGTTGGCTAATATGTTCCAAGACGCCGACTAACTGGACAAAATGCAAGACACAACAATTTGGCTAGTACAAACTAGCTTGCACGTAATGCAGACGTGTACTGATCATACAAATATTTAGTTCCATTACATCTATGGTACTGACATGCAGGTGTAAGAACACACCAGTAGGTGGGGGTGTCGAGCTTAGAAAGTTTTACTTCGCAACGCATCGTCATGAAATATATGATATGCATACTGCGACTGCATCCTATCTGCATGGCCCGCGGGCCGCCAGTTTCAGTTTTCAAAAGTTTAATTTCTTCTTCACTAGAGACATTTTGAGGTGTCACAGTAGGAAAGTATTTCTATACATGTGACAAAATGAATGATGGCTGAAATTCCATTTAGTAACTTCAATTTCAGGGTCCAGGTATTGTGCATACTAGCCAACTGTCACACTTTCATAGCTTACTTGATTGTTATTAGTGCTTTTCCACCATGACATCATTAAGACTTGTCTTTTCAATGTCACCTTTTTTTTTAATGCACTCACCAACATCTTAATAGCTAGCCTACCTTATTTTTATGCCATTTAATTTTGAATAAAGTGTCAATTAGCAATTAGTTGTATAGAATTATAATTATCCACCATAATTAACATTAGTATTGTATCAGGAGAATAACCACTGTCAAAATGCTGTATTGCTGCTCATTCAGTTCCCTGGTTGTCACCTAACTACAAAAGCATTTGTACAATTCTGCCAAGTTGCCTCAGAATTGTTCAAATACACCTCGACCCCTTCTGACAAACCATCCCAAAAGATGACCTGGCTGTAGGCATACAGTGCAAGTGAATTAATGGCTCTATGAAGCTTCTTTCAGGAATTCACACATCTAATGTTTATGTACGTAGATAACAGCATCATGGAATAATTGGACATTTACAACACAAATGTAAACAGGCACTTGACACCAACCCAGTTTAATTTCATTTTACCCAGTTTGGTCCCATGGTATAATCAGTTAAAAGGGTTCAAAAGTATCTGGAAATAGTGACATTAAAAAATTTTTTTTACTAAAAGCAAAGAAATGTGAAAATAATCCAAAACTCAGAGTGTGCATGTTCAATGTCAAACACAGTATATCATGGAAAACAGTCCAGTTCTGTATGACACTTTTTTTTTTAGTCTGATGCATTTTTAAGTTTCTTCCACTTCTTGATTCTTTTTTAGTCTTCCCATGCGCTTCCCTGGGCCCATACCGCTGTTCTGACTGCCGCACCTCGTTTTCTTTGAGTCTTCTGGGTCAAAATCAGGGTCACTGTCAGAATTTTGTTTTGCCTTTCCTCTCACTCTGCTTGTGCCCGATGTCACTTTCTCACTCGTCTCCTCTTCCTCCTCTGCCGAGTCAAAGGATGTGTCGCTTTCGGTCGGCTCACCCTCACTCTCTTCATCGCTGCACTGTGTCGTCTTTGACGTCCGCACCTTTACTTTGGCAGTCTTAGTGTTTGAACCCTGGCTTTGCATTTCCTCTGCTAGCACCAACTTGCCAGCTGCATTTCTCTTTGGTCTTCCTATGGGTCTGCCTGTGCTCTTCCTTTTACGTTTTGGCTTGTCTTTTCTCTGCTTCTGCACCTTCTCTTCTTTGACATCAAGCCCCGAGTCTGTGCCTTTCTTGTTCCCATTCTCCTGAGCATCAACAGTATTGCTTACAGTTTTCCTTTTTTTACCCTTCTTTTGCTCACATCCAGAATGGGACATGTGGTAACGCTGGACATGGCTCTTCAAGCTCACATTGTGATTGAAGCATTCGTCACAATGCTGACACTTAAAAGGCCTCTCTCCTGTGTGCAGACGCATGTGGGATTTCAGGTGGCTTGCCTGGTTGAAGCCACGTTGGCACACTGAACATTTAAACGGCTTCACTCCTGTGTGCACAACTAAGTGTCTCCGGAGATTAATAGCACGGTAAAATTCAATCCCACAGATGTCACATTTTAACTGTAGGGAACCTCTGTGATCCTCCAGGTGGATTCTGCGTTCCTTATTTGTGGCAAATGTCTCTGAACAATCGGGACATTTATAGGGCTTTTCTTGATTTATGTGGGTCTGCTCATGATTGATTTTGTCCACCTTTGTTTTGAACGTAACAGAGCAGTATTTGCAGCGATGCTCATAGTTGTCATCGTGGACTCTGCTGTGAGAGTTTAGAGCACCCTCACTAACACATCTCTTACCACAAATATTGCAAGAATAGGGTTTAACTTTGTGCTCACACATGTGAGGCTTCCATTTGTTGAAAAACTTTCCACAATCTGTGCAAAGCTGACTGTGTTTGGGGACAAGTGGATCGTCATCACAATTTTCACTTTCCTCATCAGATTCATCACTATGAAGCTCATTGTCCAGAAAACAATCATCCATTGGAGTCCAGTCCTCGTCTGAACCCATGTTGCCTTCATCACCCGATTCCTCCGTTTCATCCATGGGATCACTGTCCTCATAGATAACGGTAACCATGTCAGAGAAACCTGAGATAGTGCTGTTGTTGTCGTCATCTGTTGACACTATCTGTGAAAGACACAATGACAAGAGTATGGTATGGACTAAGATTGGGTACGAGTTAAATGCAACATTTTCAAAGTGTGTACAGAATGAATATTACAGCCAAAGAGTTGCAAGCACGGATGTATAATTATTTTTTATACTTATTGACCTATTTATATGGCTACAACTAACAATCATTTTCATTATCAATTAATATGCGGATTATTTTTCCTATGAATTAATTATTTGGTCCATGAAATGTTAAAAAAAAATGCCACTCACAACTGCCAAAAAGGCCAAGGTGACACCTTCAAATCCAACGATATTCATTTTAAATGATATATGCCAAAGAGAAGCAGCAAAACCTCCCACAAACTGAGAAATTGTAGCATTTTTCACTATTTTTGCTTGATAAATAAACAATTGATTATAAAAGTAGTTGCCAATTGGCTTTCTTGGATGCACAATTTTATTAAAAGGGAGACTAAACTGTGAAGCTAGCAGTGGATATGTCGTAGTATATCGGACTATTCACGTCATACCTCTTTGATCTCTGAGGTTACATCTACGCCTCCTGTCAGGTGTTGATCTTCAGCTGCTGGGACACTGGCATTGAGCTGGCTTTTCCACTGGTTTCTGTACTTACACTGAAGGCACTGCTGGTTCAAGATGATGAGCACCCCATAGGTGAACTTCTCCACCTTTATCTTACAACCACATAATGGGCATTTGGGCCTGAACAACTGGAGGAGTCGTTTCTCGTTCACGACATACTTCTCTTTCATCTGTAGAAGACCAGCTCTGAAAATGACAAACAAACTGATTGTGAGATACAAGCTAGCAGCTAGCCTGGCGTAATCATAGTACAACCATTATGGAAGATGAACTTACTTTTCCCTGATCATATCAACGTTCACAACTCTTTGTAGCATCTGACCATAATCAGACATGAAAGCATCTGAAGCATCACTTGGCACCGGGCTTTCTGGGGCAGCTGCAAATTAAATTTGAAGTTTATTATTCACATGAAAAGAAAACACTTCTGTGAAAACCCCATTCCATTTTATTATCTCATAACACTGTCAAGATTCTCACCCACTGAAGTTGGTTCTGATTCGTCAGAATAGGAAGATGGACTACCACAGTTTTCAAGTGCATCACACTGAGAAGCAACTTCTGTGGCCTCCACAGGCTCCTACACAAAGTAACACCAAACATAAAAGGTTGGAGTTTTATCATAGACAGACAGATGAATTGTAGTAACAAAAGCTACACAAAACACACCAAAAGTTGAGTTTGACTTTTGAAAATGACTTAAACTTTATACCGACTGATCAATTTGTATTGTGTCCATATACATGGTGAATGGCTCAATGGGCCTGTGAGCGGCGGGATAACACAATTATAACATTTGTACAGTTATTTCTCAACCAAAGACATGGTAAGTGCTCATTATACAGTATCAACAATACGATATGCTTGATCAATAAGGCACATTAGAGGCCTGTCAGTGCAAACATTTCAACTGGGGCAATAAAAATATTTAGATGCAAATCACTTTTATATACTGTACTCTAATTACATGACTCTTAATGTGTGTCTGATGGGATAAACTGGTGATTTGTGATAGAAATATGGTTAATATACCAGCTTATTTATTATGTATCGCTCCAATACTGAGAAGGGAGTGGAAGAATCAAAGCTCTTGAAAAACAAGCTTCTATTGATTAAATTGTCATGCTGATATAACCCTGGTGTGTTACTGTGTCATTTTTTATCAATAAAATAATACCTAAGCAGTCAACACTAAACCTAAAAAACCTACATTTGGGCACATTTGCTATACTTGACAATTTTATCTGTACTGTGTCTCTGGCCTATTATCTGTTGTTTCACTTAAATTGACCATTAATTTAACACGAAAATAATAGCCACTTAGAAAACTTCTGTCAATCACAACAGAGTGCCAGACAAAGTGTGAATAAACCCTCAAACCCAGCTCTTCAAGAAAATATGGCGTCAGTTGTCTGTAGCATTTGCTTGTCAGTGGAGGTAGGACTGTGTAGCTGTGAGGTTTAACATGCTACAGCTAAATCACCACAAATGTTGGCGCTCACCTGACATGGCTCGAGCTCCTCTGGCTCTGTCTTAATACACAGTGATGGGACAGCATTAGACCTTAGCTTTACCGTGCCAGTCGGAAACACGTTTAACAAACAAACATCAGCGAAGTGTTCACTACAAATGGTGATATCAGTCCAGCACGATTCTTTGAGTCGTTGCCTATTTACTTCGAACAGGAACTGAACCCACTCCAGTCTCCTCTCTGGGTCCTCTGGTAAATTGAACCGTGGCGCACTGCGACGCCACGAATCACATTCGACGACAGAGCACATCTTGGATTAATGTTTGGTCTAGTTTTAAAGGTGACCAGGCTTCCAAACACACAGGAGCTAACAGCTAGCGGTTACAACCGCATATATCTATGGTTACGACCATTGGTTACGAGGGTGGCGGGCAGAGCGTTGTTGCTTCTTCTTTCTTTAAGTTTTATGGAGGTTGGCAAACAACGTTATGGTGCATTACCGCCACCAGCTGGTAAGGAGTGTGGACCGGGAACAATCGCTGAGCAGAGTGAGCTGTCAGTACCCTATCAGTCCCGGTTCCCCGAACATGTCCTGCACATGCGCGAAAGTAGTCCAGTCAGTAAAGTAAGGTTTCCGCAAATGTGCCTGTTAGAAATTACTCGTTTCATTTATTTGCATGTTTTATATACAGCCAATGGACATGAATGACTGCCCGATCGGACCCGGCAATATTTAGAGAGCTTAAATGGTATTTAATCGGTAGGAAATGTTGTAGTTCAATATTGTGTAATAGGAAATTAAATTATAAAAGATCTTATTAGACGGCACTGGAAATTTGCAATTTCTAACAGTAAATATAGGACGTATTGGGAATTTTTGTATTAATTCTTGTTTGACGTGAGTTACAAAGTCTGGTGTAGAGGATTTATATTCTGTATCAGTAAAAAAAAAATTAGATTTACAATTCAATTTAGCAAGGAGTTAACTTAAAAGGTCTAAAATAAAGAATTAAAAAAAAACCCATAAAATATGTTAAGAGATAATCTGCTCTACAATAAGATAAACTGCAATATAGCCAAATGTGTTTATATTATCCAGATCAGAATGGATAGAAAAAGGTGATACAAAAACAATTTTTTTATAGGCCCTATAAAAAGAAACTGAAATTAAATAGCTAAAAAAAACAATAGAGAACTCTGCAATAGAGTATTATAATATGATTTCAAGATAAATATTTTTTGTATTATTTAACTTTACAGCAACTTTCATGAAAAGCTATCTGGAACATGTATTTTTCATATATTGATTGAATTGTATTCAATCAATATATGAAAGACAGAATTCAACCATATGATTTTTTTTTCTCATAACCTCCATAATCCTAACACAGATCATATACAGAAAAAGAATACATTTGCTGCCAATGCTTTACATAAACTTTTCCGGATTTATGACTGAACGATAATTTTGAACAGGCACATTTGCGGTAACCTTACTTTACTGACTGGACCACTTCCGCGCATGTGCAGGACACGGTCGGGCAGCCGGCACTGGTCGGGTACTGACACCACCTCCTTATGGTTTTAGCCGTCCATTTCCTTATTCTATTACAGCCTAATATTGAATTTATTATTCTAATATTAATGAATATTAGTTTTCATTCATGGGGGGATGTTGGGTCTCTGTAAATTAAATTGGATGGTCAAGCAGTGTTTCCTTTGGAGCAACAGGTTTGCAGTGAGGGGTGGATCTGGGAAAAAAACATAATAGTTTTACATGTTCTTTTTTTTAATTATTATAATTTAATATTTAGTGAACACTTCCATGGCCCTTTGACAAGGGAAATGATTGAGAAGAGGCACATTGATAGACAGACGCATGCAGGCTGGCCGGTGCTCTCCTTTTTTGTTTTTAAGTTTGGTCCAGTTTTAAAAGTCACCAGACAGACGGGTTTGCGTGCTTTGAAATAAGGCGTATCATGGCTTGAGATCAATTCATGAAATTACTGAAAAGCTGTAAGATAAAAAAAATACCTACAGGAAGGTGTCTGACCCCCATGAAATGTAAATTTTATGACAACAGGTCACTGAGACTGACTGTCCTCTCCGCAGAGTGTGAAACATTTTACATTCAATATATGGCAGTATTATAAATAGGGCCACAGAAGGGAGCACATGCTGTTTAACATACTTTAATCTAGTTTAAGTTTACACATCAGGTAACAAGATTCAAAAGTAAATCAAAGCAACAGCTTCCCTGGTCAGTAAATTTGACCCTGGCCAAGGTGTCCATGATTTTTATGTTATATGATGTAATTTTCTCAGACTAAGCCCAGTTGTGTAGGGACATCCACTATATCTGGTGCCTTTATTTTCACAATTGTTTGAACCAAATGAATCCTTTAGCTTCTTCTTCTTCACACCACTGGATTTTTCCTTGGTCTTCCTTTGCACTTCCTCAACCTTTTGCCACCATTCTGACTGCCGTGCCTCTTTTTCTTTATTTCTACTGGGTCAAATTCAGAGTCACTGTCACAATTTCTTGGTCTTGGCCTTGTTCTTGCTTTGTTTTTTATTGCCGTCTTGCTTCTCCCCTCTTCCTCCTCTGCTGGGTCAATGGACGAGTTGCTGTCACTTGGCTCCCGACTTTCTTTATCGGTGCATTGTGTTCTCTTTAACTTTTGCGCCCGTTGTTTTAAAGCTTTAGGCTTTGAACACTGGCCTCCCACTTGACCTGCCAGAACTAAGTTGCCTGATTCCTTTCTCTTCGGCCTTCCTTTGGGTCTACCTGTGCTCCTCCTTTTACCTTTTGGCACATCTGCCCTTTTCTTCTGCACCTCCTCGTCCGTCTCTTGCTCTTCTTCTGTGTTGTCAAGCTCAGAGTCAGTGCCTCTCTTGTTCCCGTTACCCTCAGCATCACCAGTGTTGCTTTCCCTTTCGTTTATCCTTTCTTTTTGTTCGCATCCAGAGTTGGTGGTGTGGTAACGCTGGACGTGACTCTTCAGGCTCACGTTGTGATTGAAGCATTTGTCACAATGCTGACACTTAAAAGGCCTCTCTCCTGTGTGCAGACGCACATGGGATTTCAGGTGGCTTGCCTGGCTGAAGCCACGTTGGCACACCGAACATTTGAAGGGCTTCGCTCCTGTGTGCACAGCCAAGTGTCTCTGAAGGTTAAGTTGGGAGCGGAATTCAATCCCACAGATGTGACATTTTAACTGTGGGGGACCTCTGTGATCCTCCAGGTGGATTCTGCGTTCCATATTTGTGGCAAATGTCTCTGAACAGTCTGGACATTTATAGGGGTTTTCTTGAGTCATGTGGGTCTGCTCATGATTGATTTTGTCCACCTTTGTTTTGAACGTAACAGAGCAGTATTTGCAGCGATGTTTGTAGTTTTCATCATGGATTCTGCTGTGAGAGTTTAGAGAGGCCTCACTAACAAATCTCTTGCCACAAATATTGCAAGAATATGGTTTAATTTTGTGCTCGCATGTGTGATGTCTGTGTTGACTGAAAAACTTTCCACACTCTGCGCAGAGCTGATTTTGGGGGGCTAAAAGAGGACAATCACCAGTTTCGTCCTCTTCAGTTACAGTGTTTTGGGTTTCCTTTTGAAGCACTCTAGTCGGGAAAAGGTCATTCCCTGGTTCCCAATCGCCATCTGAATCCATGTCACCCTGTTCACTCGATTCCCCCGTTTCATCCGTGTGATCACTCTCGTTATCGATAACGGCAACAATCTCAGGGACTCCTGGGTTCCTGCTACAGGTGTCATCTGTTGCCACTGCCTGTAATACAATGACAAGAATGGATATGGGTAAAATTTAAAAGAAAAAAGTTTAAGTCTGTACAGCAGACTAGAATCAGTCAAATCAGCCACTCAAGTCAAGTTGCAGTTTAAATATATGTAGTGACTGATAGAGTGCAACAACTATCACCTGAAGCTCAATATCAGCAAAAGCAATGAGCCTGTGATGGATTTCAGGGCTTCAAATATAGATGTCGCTGCAAAGAAACTGAAAATTCTAAAATGTGGATGCTTCACACACATCTTTATAATGTCCATAACACCTACCAGTTTCAAGGTGGGCACCCAAGATTACTGTCACCAATTCAGTACCCGACCAAATGTGAAATATGCTTCTTCTCTGCTATCCTTCTGTTCCTGAGTTATGGTTGTAGACTAATGGCCAGAAAAGAGTTTTTGCAAAACATTTATGATTTCACAGTGAAGTTGACCTTGAAAATGGTATCACTTCATAATTTAACCCTATTAGACATTTTTGTCATAATAACAATTAAAAACAAGAAGGCGCGAGCAGAGAACACGTGATTTATGATTCTAACTATACAGGTTATATAATGCAAAAAATCTAACTGAATGCAAAAAAGTATTCATTTCAAGGTAACACAAAAGTAAAGCAAGGGAATGAAAAATCAAGTACAGAAAATAAAAGTCCAATGTGACAATTCAGGGCTCTATATATTTACAGTATATTATCTTTATATTTATACATTAGAGTGTAGTGTTCATTTTCTTGGATGTACAATTCTTTAGCTACAAGCAGAGTATCAGGATATGTTTGTTTGTCTGACTATCCTACCTGTTGGATCTCTGAAGTTACATCTGCGCCTCCTGTCAGGTGTTGATCTTCAGCTGCAGGGACACTGGCATTGACCTGGCTTTTCCACTGGTTTCTGTACTCGCACCGAGGGCACTGTTGGTTCAAGATGATGAACACCCCATTGGTGACCTTCTCCACCTTCACCGTAGAGTCACATAACGGGCAATTGCAGCTGAACAGCTGCAGGAGGCGATTTTCGTTCACAACGTACTTCCCTTTCATCTGTAGAAGTGCGGCTCTGAAAGCAATTTGAATGAAATATTAAAACACCAGCCTGATGTGAAAAAGTAGCCAAAGTAAACAAGAATGTTTAAAGAAAACATACTTTTCTGTGATCAAATCAAAATTCACATTTTTTGGATGCATCTGGCCATACACAGATATAAAACCATCTGAAGTATCAGTTGAGGCGTCTCTTGGGACGGGGCTTCCTTGGGCACCTGAAAATTAAGTTTAGTTTATACACGGGAAAAAAAATCTTCACTTTACTTCATTTGTAGTAAAACATAACATTTTTTTTTTACCCAATGAAGTCAGTCTTGATTCTGCAGAATGGGAAATTGGGCGCCGACTTCCAACTTCTGTGGTTTCCACAGGCTCCTACACAAGGTAACAAAAACATATGGAGTTAACCAAAAGCAACATACAAGACATAAAAAATGTGTTTGCACAAGGTTAAAGTTCCATGTTAGGATTTTGTATGAAAAAATGTATAAAAACTTTTGTCTGCACTGACTGTAACAATGCGTAAACTTACTGGCTGGACAGTAAATGCTACATTAGCATGTAAATGTGGGCAGTGGGATAACACAGTATCACTACTGGACTTCTGTGTCGCACTTTAAAGCTAGGCTCACTATAAATACAAGATGCTATAAATAAGAACACAACATGTGTGTTAGTACCACTGGTCAGTTTGTGAATAAAAAAAAATGAGGATCTGTATATTGAGAACATTTGGACAAAAGGAGAGACATTAAATTTCTATTTTTTTAAGTGCTTACTGTTTAATACCATGCTTGTTCAAGTGATGCAGGACATCTGTACTTTTACTGTAACGACCCTGATATGACTGAATCTCTGAGCGAGTAAGTCAATTAGTCTCTTATTTTGTGTGCTTTTACTAGAGAGGGAAAAATTAATAAACTCATATTGGACAAATAAATAGTCACTTTTGATGTAATCCTGCTTTGTTAGTGTGTCTCAGCTTTAATACAGTTAGGCTATTCTATTCATAAACACCCAAAACTTACTTGTATGTCTGAGGTAAAACAGGAAAATTCGATTGAAAGCAACATTTGTTGATGTTTTGGAATCAAAGTCCAATTTGTGGATAGTGTGTATAATGTAATAATGTGTAGGTCAAAAGGGTATGTAACAAATATATTAGTGAGAGTCTGTGGTTAGATCAAAGCAGACTCACGACGCGTTTTAGCCTCTCCTCCACATTTGGCTCAGTTTCGTCAGGCAGAACACACAGTGATGGGACAGCACTGGGCTTCAACGTTGTGCGTGAACGGCTCGGCGTCAGGCTTTCGAAGCAGTCATCTTTAAAGTGTTCTCTACAAATTGTAATGTCTGTCCAGGACGATTCTTTAAAACGCTGCTTATTGACCGTGGCAAGAAACTGAACCCACTCCAGTCTCCTCTCTGGATCCTCTGGTAACTTGAACCGTTGCACGACGCGACGGTCCGAATAACATCCGACGACCGAGCACATCTTGGATTTAACCGCTCAACTCTGTCCCTTCAGCTCTTAAATTGGTTGTTTGTTTTCGGTGCTCATAAAGAGTAGCAAACAGACGGGTTATTTTTTTATTATTTTACTTCAGCGGGAGCTAATTTAGCTAGCTGCTGATGCATAGCTACTACGGTAGGTGATATTTCGTTCCCAGGATGGCGAAGGCATGTCCCGCCCTACTCTGCCTCTGATTGGCTTACCGTTAAATTCTTACCTTAACCCTAACCAATACGCAGACAGACGGCTCAGTTCAGTTATTTCCTGTATCTGTGTCACGTGGGTTTCGTCACTTTCCCGCCGCTTTAGAGGACGAGCAGCAGGTTTGAGTCCATGCATTCTTATGGGAGAAATGAACGTGATCGCAGAGTAAGGCCGATTCTTTCATCCCTTGGTCACCAAAGTAACAATTTGCCCCATTTTTTGAAGCCACATTTCTTCTGAACATTTTGACACTAAAATTACATTTTTCAGACAAACAAATCAGAAGAAAAATAACTTTGTTCGAGACCTGTCTCGCATAGGTTTTAAAGTATAAGTCAATTTCTAAACGACCAAATTAAAAATCTGCAAAAAGTTGTTAAGCAACCGGAGAACAAGCGTTGGAGAAGAAGTATAATGTAACAATGGCAGAGAATGAAACCCTGAGCCAAGAAACCTATGATCTGCAACTCAAGGAGCTCCGCAACACACTCAATGGTGAAAAGGCTTTGGCCATCATTAATGAGTCCCTGAAAGTGAAGAAAGACGTCATGTTGTTTGGGTACAGAGTGGTATATGAGACAGGAGCTAGCTCGGCTAGCTTCTTATCATGCTAACTTCAGCATGTATCTCAACACAATACCTAAACGTCATTGTCATAATGTCAAAACTGTTATTTCTTCACATTCTGTTGATTTTAAATATATTTTGAATGTTTAAAACTAAAATTATTTTATTGCTCTTTTAAACGTTAAATTCGCTGTTGAGTCCATCAGCAGACTCATCATTAACATAAACTCTGTGACAGTTACTTAACAGAAAACATAAGAAATAAATTGATAAGCATTTTGTCCCAAGAAAGTTTCAAAATACTGTGTAGACTGATCGTGGCCAAGTGCAGATGTGTAATAATGTGCATTTCTGTGGCATATCCACCAGATGGTGCTGTTTGTTCATCTTCAATAGGTTTGTATATATATATATATATATATATATATATATATATATATATATATATATACAAATAGGT
>JBBPCS010038467.1:0-20923 GCA_037974645.1 Hollardia meadi
TGGGTATTGGTATCAAAGTCAAAATTTTGGTGTCCTGTTAAGTATAATGGCAGTCCAGCCATATACTAGGTTTCACCCAGTCTTGTTAAATTGTAGTTTTGTAATTGATTTTTTCTTTGAAAAGCCGGACAAAAAAGTAAACGCACATCTAGGCTGTTTAATTTATGCAATGGTAAAAAAAAAAACGGCAAAATAAATTATTCGTATTCGGCCTTCGGCCAAGTTTTTCATCATTTTCGATTTCGGTTTCGGCCAAGGATTTTCATTTCGGTGAATCCCTAGTAAGAAATCGTATGTATATCGATGCACTTGAGTAATGTGATATTATATTATGTGATACTGTATCGATTCTTAAAAACACAGTAATGATTTTTAACTAGTTTGGTTTGATTTTTTATCATATACATTTCTTTGCTCAGATTGCACAAAAGGTAGAGCTATGATGTTGGATGTTACAGACTGTGGTAAATACACTGTTCTGATTGCATTAAAAGTAAACTTTTTTTAAAACTCAGATTTGATGCATATGGGGTTTTCTTGCTTTCAGTATCTCAAAATATCTTAACACGTCGATTTGTGACCCCTGTTTCATGATACGTATCATATCGCCAGATTCTTGCAAATACACATCATAATTCCTATAGGAGAGGAATCGTACAGGCTGAGAAATAAAGATACGCAAAGAAGAAAAGTGAAAATATACAATAGGTGTCACCTGCGACTTTCAACGTGCTCTGAGAGGTGTGGGTGATGGGGGAGGTCACTCCCACAGGAGGGTTACGACCCTTCTTGAAACTTCCTGGCTGACCCAAACTTTGAGGCTTTTTCAGTTCTCCTTTACCCCCCGAATCTTCACTAAGGCTTGGGGGCTTCTTTCTCCACTTGCTCGGGGCCTCGGTCTTGAGACTCCCCGTGTCATAGCTGCAACTGCTGAGCTTGTGGCTGGCTTTGCCGTCCTCGCTGTACCAAGAGAGTCCACTTTCCACCAGGGAGCGCTTCTCCGCATCAGTGCGAAGCTGCAGACACAGGAAGGCAAGAGGCACAGTGAGGGGAACCATCAGTTCTGGTCTGCGTTATCTATGGAATTGACTGTTCTCTGCAATCTTTGTTTCATCTCAGCTGCATTCCAGTGGTAAGCAGGGAGAGATACGCCCCGAGTGGATTAAAGAAAACCAGAGAGGAAGACAAAGGAAGGAAAACAAAAAAAAAGCTGTTTATGGATTTAACACTTTCAGAGATAAAGCAACACACTAAAGAATAAGAAAAGAATGGAGTGTAAGTATAGATGATTTTTTTGGATTGTATGTGGACAAAAAAAAAGCAAAAACAGCTTCACTGTAACAGAAAAACTATCATGTGGTGCACTGAGGAGGTGGCACTGAGGACAAAATTGAGCATGCTGCTTCTTGGCACCACATGAATGTGATATAGAACGACAGATGGCTCATTGAGTGGCACTAATATTCTTTTTTTCCCCGACTGAGCATTCTGTAAGTAAGCAAAAAGACAAAGTGCTTACCTGCGGACAAGGTAAAAACAACTACGACATACCCAAAGTGAACACGAAACAAGCAAGTCTGATGAAATTCATTGATCCCCTTCAGACATACATTTTAAGACAAATAAATATGCTCTGCTTCAAATAATTATGTGTGTCCAATATGGTTTTTCCACAAAAAAAAAAGTTAATCTACCTTGTTCAAATGTCTTAAATCTTCGTCTTCGCCTTCTTCCTTATTGGAAATAATTCAGGATTCAAATATTGTTGATTTAAAAAGTTTAACTATCAACACAAAATGTCTCCTACTTCAAAAGTCCTCTCTCTTTGTATGTGCACTGACGGTTACTAGTTGCAATGTCACAAAATCATACTCAGACATGTTAAACTTTAGGGTGAGCACAGAGGACCTTTCCATCTTCAGCAGACGAACAACAAAACAGCCGTCCAGTGTCAAACTCTGCACATCATTCTCCACAATGAAGCATCCAAGAGAAGTAACAACAGGCAAAACACATTTTTGAGTGAAGATGCTTTTTAAGGCTTAGTTGAACTACTGGACGGTTACAATTTAATTTTCTGAAAATAAGAAAAACAGTACAATAAATCTTTACTGTGGCAGTTCTGTGACTGATCATATTTCTCTTTAGTTTCATTTTAATGACAGAGGTGATGTCTGTGGTGTGTTTTTGTGGCCTTGGACTCACATTTAACACACACTACAAAGTAAATCACAGAGTGAAATATTGCAAATGCTTCAAGTAAAGGCCTTGGTTGCAATTCTAACCACCGCTTTCAAAAAAAAAAAGAAAAAAAAAAAGGAGAGCCAAAAGTTGTCACAGACTCTTGGGTGCAGTTTTTCAGCTCACCATAACAGAAGAGTTGCGTCTGGATCCCAGGGGTGTGCTCGGGAGGGAGTTAAGAGAGGAGCTGGCATTGAACTCCTCTGAACTGAGGTTCTCGGAGCCATCGCCATCACCGTCGCTGAGCCCACTGCTGATGGAGCTGCTCTCGTCCCAGCTGAAACGAGACGGGATGATCATTCAGCAAAAATGTGCCGTTATCGAGTGAATGGCTACCATGTGAATGTACAGAATGTAAAAGCAGCAGAAATCAGTGTTTGAAAGGAGACGAGGCTGGCAGCCTTCTCTAGCCATCTCTAGAGGTGACCACATGCTCAAGTAAGCAGGTAATTCCAACATGGCTTTGATTCAACTAATACAGCAGAGCTCCAGACTATAATGTTGACCAAAATGGATCTTTCACTTTCAAAGTCCAAGTTTTTTTTGTTTTTAAAAAAAAACACTTATTTTCTAATAAACTGCATCATAATAAACTTGTTCCAAAGAATTTAAAAATATTTTCAAGGATTTGCACATCAAATAAGTTTGATTTTAAGCATTTAAAAGATTTCTAACAGATATCTGGCTTACTGGTAAAACCCAACATACATGGATTATGAAACACCTTGTTTAAATATTATGCTGAATTATCGTTGTCATAAAAAATGTTGTTTCCATGTGTTTTTACACTTTTTTGTAAAATCAATACTCGTGTTCGGAACCCTCCACAGTTAAACTTTACAAATGTGAATAAAACTAAACACAACAACTTTGGAAAACTCATAATAAAATGGTCTGCCAGAAGTTATTTGAAAGGCAGAAAAATATACCTGTAAGCTCAACCGTAATTGAATAAATCACCATGACAGCATGGTGACAGTATTTCTAAATAGCAATCTTAAGGACACTGCAATCTTCATCTGTAGCTTCAAGGGAAACTTTACAGGATATGCTGATAAATCATGCAGAATAAAAAGCATAGTGAGTGACAGCTCAGGGTTTGGGAAGCTGACTGGTATGCTCGAAAGAAGCAGGATGAGAGGAAATCAGAGTGACAGCAGCCTACACCCTCCCCGACCTTTCCCTCTGCCCAACAATGAAGTCCTGCGTCGCTGCGAAACAGATGCTGCCAGATTGGCCCCTGGTGTGAGGGCGGCAGGGACAGCCCAGAGAAACTGCTCACGAGGCATCAAGTCTCTGGATGCATTCAAATTTGAATACATTTAAAATGCACATCAGAGTGTAGAGTTCAACGAGAGGTGTAGCCTCTCACTCAACCAAAACATCACGGGAGGAAAATTGAGAGTAAAATGTGCTCTGTTACATGCTTCAGAAAAGCAACAATGCCTTGATGAATTAAAAAAATTGTATCTACAGCTAAATTTGTATAATTACGTTCCCCCATCATTACCTCTGGCAACCACAGGTGGTAATCAAATTTATGTTGGCGCACAGAAATGTGGCACAGCGGAAAAAGGTAAATTATTAATACCCGTCAAAGCTGAGTCACTTGCTCGAGCTGAATCAGTTCTTTTCCCTCCCTGTTGCTTTCTCCACCGAGCTGAAAATGCTCTTTGTGGGTCTGCAGCCTGCAATTAGCAAGAGGCACGGAACATGGGATTGCGCATAGGGGGACGAAAAAAGGCCAATGCACGTTCAGAATTGAATTTAATCACACGTTGAGTCGTAGTCGCGGTTGTTTAACAGAATGAGACCTCTTGCCCTGTCACTTCATACTGGTTTTGACCATTCTGATGCATAAAAGCGGCATTTTGGTGAAGCGATTTGTGACCATAACATAGCCTCAGTGGGTGAAGTTTGACACGAGCAGGGAAAAAATAACAAAAATTTGTGTTTGATTTGACAGTTCTAAAATGTTTTCACAGAACATCAATAAGGAGAATCATTTTGATTTACATTAAGCCCAGATGTTCATGGAATGTTTGAACAATACCACCTCTGTCAGTGGCGACAGATGGGTCATGAATAACCCCACAGGGATGTAAGTCTAAGAAGAGGCAGGAGGGCCTGAGGGCTGTTGATATTTTAAGCCAAACTGTCTGCTCTCAAAGGGTGAAATCCAGACAGCGAGAGGGTGGGAGTACACCAGCAGAGTGCATACTTCATACATAGGGTGGCAATTAAATTTCTGTTTTCTGTGGCACAACTCCAACGTGCCTCTGATTTGTGTGCTCGTGCTATTATATTTGAGTTGGGCTGCTGCGAAAATGTTTTCATTTAAGAATACGGAGGGACGGTTGGTGGAGCGAAGCAGGGTGGGGACGTAATTACTGTCCAGGCTTGGACCTGGATTTAACAGCATCGCATAAAGCACACACGGACACGGTGTACATTTTACAGAGAAAAAAAGGTGAGATCTAAAATTTTAACTGATAAACATAAGCTCTACCCTATATCTAAAACCAGATCTCATGATAATATATAATAATAAACTTTATTTATATAGCACCTTTAAAAACATAGTTTACAAAGTGCTTTGACAGACAAAGCAAGAGCAGGATACTCAGGAAGACCAACAGAAGTCAAACAAGACAAGGTCAAAAAATTAAGATAAAGTTAAAACAAGGAGACCAAAAATTTTAAATGCAAGACACAAATTATTAATACAAGCAATAAAAAGGACAGCAGCGAATACAAGACAAAAGGCAGTAAAAGACAACAGATAAAAAAGGATGAGAGCAATGAAAGCAATAAGAATTAAGAGACAAGCAATTAAATAAGAAAAAAAAGGAATAAAAAAAGTAATAATAATAAAGGAATATAAAGAATGAATGAAATAAAAAGATAAAAAGACAGTAAGAAGAAAGCATCTTGCAGTTCACTTCTGGCACTGTCTATTTTCTGCATAAGGGACAGCAAAGACGGTGCATGCCTATGGCTGAGTGAGTGAGTGAGTGAGCGGTGAGGACATCATCTATTCTGCAGATAGTTGTGGTAGCAGCACCGCAGTATCCTCCGACAATGAGAATGTGTTTCCACAGATGTTATCATTTCTCCTGCCAAATCAGCGTCAACACTCGTTCCTTTCCACATAATGCACACGTGTTACTGCTGTTCAGCGACAGAAGCTTGTAGTGAAACCAGCCGAATTTATCCTCAATCGTAACCTAGCTAACCGGCTACTGTTAATATACTGTACAGTCAAAAGTTAGTCAAAAGCTAGGTCATGTTTAGAATGACTGAATTAGCCTCTATATGAGAAACAACCACTCACGTCAGATATATTGTAGAAAACCTAATAGGAATATCGTCATTACCTTAAAGTCTTTTTAGCTCCTTGCGCCGACCGCAGAGGCGGAACTTTCCCGATCAAAACGCGGCCGCTCATTTATGTCCGTTTTATCGGTGAGCACGGCTCCCTTGAACTGCCTGCGTGCTGACATTCAAATTCATATCCTCAGCGAAGCAAAGGGAGACCCTCTTTTTTCTCCCATTCAGCAAGCCGAAAGAAGCAGTCTGAGTCTGTCACTGGACAGGCAACTCCCCCGTCTCACCCCCACCCCCCCCCCCAAAAAAGGAGCATGGAAGACGAGACTAGAGACCCCGGTGATCCAGCTGTGAGGTGATGGCTAACGGCTGACGAGCTGAGTGTTAACCATGGCAACCGCCATTACTCTGCTGTGGTGTAACACGTTACTCACTCGTTTGTGCTGGAGGAATGCTAGTCAGATCCTTTACTACGGCAAAATGACCAGCACCACACTGTAAAAATACTAAGTACCTCAAATTTGTATGAAAGCACAGTGTGTAAATGTAGTTATGTCCCACTACTGTAAATGAGTACATAAATGAGTTTACAAACTTTCATCAAACCATTTTCTTATCAAATATCTCCGAAATCATAATGAACGTGAGGCAAAAATATCATGCAGTTTTTCCTCAAATAATGTAGCTATGAGGAATGGCCTAAAAGTCAGATTTCTTGGCCAGAACTGGCGTTAGTCAACCTTTGGGTTTAAAGTCAGATATAAACTTTGTACATTTTTAAATTACCAGATCAACCAAGACCATAGGAGAGTGCTCCAGTTTGAAAGAAGTAATCCCAATCAGCTACACCATCAGGGTTGACTCCCAATGTAGGATCCATCATTTTTGGAGCTTGACCCATAGGCTACTAGGGACAAGTCAGGATATCTCTCCCTCTATTTTTCTATATTGATTATCTATCTTTTGTGAGCCCCCCACACTATGTAGGAGAAGATGCACTAATTTGGTAAATGTATATGGCGTACACCGATCAGCCACAACATTAAAACCACTGACAGATGAAGTCAATGACGTTGATCATGGCTACAGTACAATGTTCTAGTGGAAAACCCTGGGTCCTGGTATTCAAGTGGATGTTCTTTGACCCATAAAACCCACCCAAACATTGTTTCAGACAAAGTAACAGCACTCCATGGATTGTAATTTTTCAAGCACGTCCCATGTAGCTCAATCAGATTTGGATCTGGGGCATTTTGAGGCCAGGTGGACGCATTAAGCTCTTTGTCACCTTCCTCTGGCTGTTCCTGAGTGGTTTTTGTGGTATGGCAGCACTGTCATTGGGGTGTATTCCAATGGGAGGCCCATGTTGCTCAGTGTCTGCTGTAGGAAACTTTCACAGTTTAGACATAAATATCGGGCAAAATATTTAATATATTAAGGCCATCTTTCTGTTACTGCTGAATGGGGCTTATCGTTTGTATGAAACACCTCATGATCACCAATATTAAGCATTAGGTCCGTCTCAAACTCAACAAATGCTTAGTGATTCCTCAAGTGAGTCTTAAGAGTGAGCGTCACTGTCAGGGTTTTAACCTTAAACTGGAAAAAGGCCACACAAACATTTCTAAAGCCAGAGTCTCTTTAACATGAAAGAGATGATTATCACGAGGGATCTCCTTAAAAATAAAACCATCTTCACTTATCTTCACGGGCCTAGCTGGAAAAAACTTGCTCCAAGGTAAGCCCTGAATCACTGCCAGTGCAACCACAAAATCCACAGATGACATGAGGACCTCCAGTGAGGCATGAGTAGCCTTGGAAAACCTCCCTCCCCCTCTCATTAGCAGTGGAACAGCCTCACAGGGATGATCTCACCAGATCTCCGCTCTGTAAACCACTCCAGGAGGTAAAGGCTCTGTGGGCCAAGGAGGTCCCACACCCTGTCCACATCTTAAGGCTGAACTGGTTCACTCTTAGTTATTTTGGTAAGATTGTATGTGACCAAACAACATGAATCCGTGCTCACTTCATCTCGCAGGAGATCCATTACAAAGCAGATACAGCAAAGATGTAGGAAATGGCCCAAAGGCTTTAGGAAATTTGATGTTCTAAACAATGACCCTTGTGATGTATTGCAGTATTGAGGATCTGTTTTTCCACATCAGATCACATCTTGTAATATAAATACAGAGTCAGCTTACATGGAATTTGAAATGACTGTGGTTTTACTTTTTATTGAAATTAAGCAACTGTTTTTCTGTCAGAGTCTGTACCAGACACGCAGGCATTCCTCAAAATATCTTTAACAGATTGAGATGATGGTTCGATAAAAGATTGTTGCGTCTGCCTCTGCCTTTTGATATCGTCACTGTGATCATCATCTGAAAAAGAACAACACCTCTTTCTGCCTGTTGCTTTTTTTGGTTTTACTCACAAAAATCTGAAAAAAATTTCCAAATACCTGTTGGTTACTTCCTTTTCTAATAGCAAAAACAAAACCTTGGATTGCTCGTTTCTTTGCTGAGTGATATAAATTGTTTACAGTCCGCGTTTTTCATGTCTCCTGTTTATCTCAGCCAGGCCACAGAGCTGCTAAACAAGCAGTCATCTAAAAAGCCTTGAAGTCATGATTGCACTGTACAGTAACAGCTGTCCTGCACCAACAACCAAATGGCTTGTGTCAGACACATCCTCTGCATGTTTGCTTAGGTGGAAGGCTCATTGAGCCTTTGGGTTTTGGGTTATTTACAAACTGTTAAAATAGAGATTCAAGCCATCTGTGAGAGGTCATGGCACCATGAGGCCCGTTTTTACAGAGGAGGCAAGAAACCATTTCCATGATCTGACCTTTACTGCTGTGGCTTTTGATCTATCAGTGCTGTCCATCTCTGGTGCAGTAAACAGTGCTTCAACATGCGAGTCTTGAAATGTATTTAAAAATATAATGGAGGGAACAGTGACAGAGGCATGAAAGACCTTTTTTTGAAATGTTTAAAATACAGCTGCAGCAACATGAATGGGACATCGTAACAAGCGTTTTTCGACAATGAGCAACAAGCCAGGGTGAAAAGTCTTTAAAACAAATATATGACACGTGACCAAAAGTATGTGGACACGTTTAAATCTCATTCAAAACTATACTCGTATGATATACAGTATATATCTGGGAAGGCTTTCCACAAAATCTTGGAAGCTGGCTGTAGGGATTTGCTCCCATTCATCCACAAGAGTTAGTGATGCTGGGTGATAAGGCCCGGCTCTTTCAAACCTTGTTGTTCCAGTTCATCTTGAAGGTGTTGGATGAGAGTGAGGTCAGGGTTTGCCAATAGAGTCTTGCATACCAAACTTGGAAAACCATTCTTTGTGGCGCTTGCTTTGTGCACAGCGGCGCCATCATATTGAAAGAGGAAAGGGATCTTACCCAAACGGCCGCCACACACAATAATGTCTTAAATGTATCATCAAGATTTCCTTTAATTGGAACTAAAGGGCATGACCAAACGCATGAAAAGTCTGATAGGCCATTACATAAGAAAAGGGGAATCTTCGAAAACTTACTGTGATATTCTGAGGAGTATCCAAACACAAAACCTCAGTTAATCTTAGAGATAACAACATAAAACACCTGAATGAACTGTGTTGCACAGCTCCACAGCTGGTGTCATGACATTAGATTTCCAGCAGGAGGCACAATGAATCAAAGCTGCTCCCATGGCTACAGTTTAGTGTACCATGCTCTCTTACTGTGTATCAGAAGGAAGCGCCACTTGACATTTAGGAAAAAAAAAAAAAAAAGAAGATACTTCACTGGATTTTGAACCCTTTGATGCAGAGAAATAGAAGACATTCCTCTAACTCTGTTACACTGAATTGAATGCACAATGTGGGAAATTACATCAGAAGCACAGAATTACCGGACAGCAGTGTGTTCAGTGATTTGTGTCTGTTCAAGTATCGTTCATTCAAAGCGACTTCATATTTTTTAAAAAAAACAAAAAAAAAACTGCTTTCCTTCAGCACATCTCTGACCTGTGTCTAATTTTGATCTGTATTGAGCTTGACCATGGCCAGGCAAACAGGACTGGGCTGCCTTCATCTACAGCGCAGTGGTACATCAGTGGAGTAAATGGGTCCGAGATGCATCAGTGACTGCGTCTGGGACTGTAGCCGGCCGCCCCCCCCACTCAGCAGAGCCCCAGCAAATGGACTCGTCGTCTGATTACTGGACTGGAAAATAAATGTACAGTCTCAATCAACCTCAGACTGGAAACTTGTCCCCACAGATGTAGCTACAGTACAATCCAGCTGATGCACACTTCATTCTGAGAGCCGCACTCGTGCAGTGCCACATTCACATCCTGTCTGGAATACCCTGCTGCTGTGGTCTTATGGAGTTGTACTGTTCTACGATGTTGTCCTTGTGCTCCGCTTTTATCTCCGCCACACTAAGACAAATTCATATCAACTTGATTGATATGGCACTTAGGACTGAACTTGAACTGACTCCGTTTGCGGTCTGAGTAATGCAGAGTCAGCGTCAGCACAGAGTTGAAGTGCAGCCAAATCTGACATAAAACAGTGCATTATGAACTAATCTGAACCAACCGGGCTCCATTAGCCATACTTAAAGCAGGTAATCTGACCTTTTTGCACTAACTTCGAACAAACACAGTGATGAATGGCGAATGGTGGATTCACATGCGGCACTGTGATACAGAACAGTATCATGTTTTCCACCTGGGGCAGAGTATTACACACTGGTGGAGTCCAAACTGCACACCCAGATCACCACATGCAGACATGATATAGGGATGACTCATACTCCCTGGAGTGCTGCTGTAATGGTCCGTTATACACGTGGTTGAAGATGTTGGTGAAGGTGGAGCTTGGTGGGCCGTCTACATATTGCACTGACCCCAGCTGGGGAAATAAGAGCTCCAGATTGACCCCAGATGTGTTTGAGCTGTTGACTGTGGGAGCCTGTGTGTACTGTATGTTTGGCTGACATTGAAACATAACAGGGTCTAATGGTGGATGCTTTTTGCTGCCTTTACTTCAACCATTTTGAAACGTGCGCAAATAAAAACCTAAGTCGGCTTGAAAAAAGCAAACGGTTAAGTGTATGACTTTATGTGTGTGAGACTTTTTTCGATATCACACGTTTAAAACGACAAAATATCTGCATTTGATGTATCGAGAAAAAAAAGAAGAAAAAGAAGATCTATCAGATTTTCCACCCAAGACTGCACAGATATTAATATTAGAACAAATGGAAATAAATAAAATACATCTTAAATAAATTTTAAATATCACATTTTGTGCACTTTTTCATTCTTTTTGCCTTGATATTTAAGTACTGAGTATCATTTTTTTTATACTAGTATTGTATCAAAGTTTAAAATTCTGGTGTTGTGACAACCTTAGTGTGTAGTATTCAGAGGTGTGAAAACAACATCCCTCCTTTCAGAGCTATAGCCCATGTAGGACTGACCCCAACCGGTGCCCTCAGTGAACTGTAATCCCAGCAGCGCAGAGAGGCCAAACCCCCTTTTTTTTGCAGATAGGTTTAAGTGGGTCAGAAAACATGTGAGGCTTCAATATTTAGGGAAGCACTCAGTGAATACAGAAAAGTCCAACTCGAGCGGGAAATTGAGTGCAGACTGCCAAGGGGCACAGACACAGGATCAGATGACTGCAGCAAACCCCTTTGTGCATTACAGAATGCATTTGTCGATGCAGATAGTTTCCACCATCGAGACTGTAAAGTGTTCCAGTATTTAGAAAACTATAAACACTCACTTTCATACTGTACAAGCCAGACTTTGAAGAGATCTACTCACTGGCATTGGCAAAGCTTTATTATGGTTACGATGGAAACGGCATTGCCAGAGGAGCAGACTGAGCCAGGGGCTCATCTACAATATACAGTAATGCAGGCAAACAGAGCAATGACATGCACTCAGTGGTTGTGAGTGGTAAAAATGTCTTCTTCTTTTTTTTGGAATGTGCAATTTGTTTGCCATCACAATTACATGAATTGAATATCTCTGTTGTTTGTTGTTTTTGGCTCAATCATGCAGTATTTCATATCAGATTTGAAAATGCTTGAATTAAATATTTTTCCACAACCACTGCTACTGTAAATCTTGGAAATCAAGGACACAAATTGAAATACAAACAATAGCTTTACGGGCAGACAGCTCTCCCCCACAATGCCAATTAAAACCCAGGCTAATTGAGCGGTTAGCACGCTGTCCTCACACTCGTCTCCGTCTATCTTTGTCACTCCGTCTCTTGCTTTCTCTGACTGCGTTTCCCTCCATCTCACACACAAACCAGCCGACGACACACACTGCACATACATCACTCCATTCAGCAGCTATCACACTGACACACGAGGCAGCCCATCAGTGGGTCAGTGGAAGACGGTTGCCATGGCAGCACATCCCGAGCCATGTTGCCGCATGATCAGAGGTGTGATGCTGCTGAACCAGCCCCCTTTCTCTGCTCTGCACTGCTGCCTGTATGCTGCTATATAGAAACACAGAATGGTACGGTACCTTGTAGGGTACAGGACAAGCAATTTTCTTTCACTTGCATTATGTCTTTTCCATATGTAATCTATATGCATCAGCTGAAACTGACTTGATCTGTGTCATGTCTGAGGCTATGAACAGCATATGCGCCGTCATCAAATGTAATGAATTTACCAGATGAATAACACATCCAATTCTTCTGTACTTTACTGTAAAAGAGATTTGTGTGTCCAAAAATATCACATCTATACTACATTCAGTATCAAACTAAATAAATATATATCACATGACAGGGTACAGGGGAAGATAAATGTATAACTCCCTCTCCATTTGTCTGCTCTAATCAATATTTTTAATTAACAATGGATTAAATGGCCTCTTTCAATGTGAAAGGGGTTGCTCAAAGTGAGAAAATCACAGAGAATCATCACCCGACTCTGCACGTCCCCTCGGCTCTACAGAGCGTTTTAGTGCCTTTCAGTTAATTGTTTTGCCATCACAGCCCGCACCGTTTTAGAAAAGCAGCTGTTTTCAGCAAAAATGCTCTGATGAACCCACAGTACACAACCCGCCCAGTATAAACGGCCGACAGACAAAGTGAACATAGTGGAGTATTTATCAGATAACTGAGCCGGAGACCAAAACATTCATTATGTGATGTGAAACATGACTCCAGTGAAAGCTGATGTTACTCTGCGTCTGCTGGATGTTCACCATATCAATTTATGAAGAGATAAGACAGTGTGCCAATGTCTTTACAGAATTAACATAAATAAGGATGGACAACGCGTCTCCAGGAAGCCAAAATACCCCGGATACGAGTGCTGCCATCTTGCGCTGGTGACGTCATTTGGTGGCGGAGCCGCGGTGTCGAATTTTCCCGCCCATACACCCCGTTGCCTCAATCACAAGTGGCTCAGCTGTCAATCATGATGTTTCACCCCCTTTTTATAGCTTTTATACCTTTTATATCAAATAACTAATTAAAACCAAATTTATCAGAAAAAGAATTAACACTAACACTAGCTCATGTCCTGTCTGATAGCATTAAATGGTGGGATTAATGACCATTCAGCCCATCACCAGGGGGGCGATCAAGCTTTTTTTGGCTTCATTTTTGTCATTTTTGTCCATGCTGTCCATCTTTATAGACAGTCACTGGTTTACAGCTTGTTGTGCTGCACCCACAAACCTAATTGTCAACCAATTAAGGGTTCTGAAACTTATGACATGATGTTCAGCTGCAACAAGTCTTCGTGTTCTAATGTTTTGGGTTTTAAGAGAGGGTGATGAAAGAAACAAAAACATGTTGTGGACCAAAGCTAGCCCGGGACAGGACTTTATCTTCCTATGAGGCACTGTAGGCACCAATAGCTCTTTATTGCTGCTTAGTGCTTTCCACTGCTTTTCTCCTCAGTCAGCCAAAGAGTTTGAAACGAAACCAAATGCTAAAAGGTTTTTTTCCCCCATTTTTTTTTATTGAACATCTTTCAATTTAAAGTTAATCTGCCAACAATAATATGTTAATCTGTCAGATCAAATAACCATGATCAGGCAGAATGGGCTTCCTGTGAAATTCACATGTTCTGTTATAAACATCAGGCACTGCATTTATCCCATCAACTAAATGACGTTATGGAAAAAACATGTACTTTTTCCGCTGGACATCTGTATTAGACATGAAACGCTAACCTGTCCTTACAGACACTACAGCTGAGAGCCTGCAGAACGTCAACCATAATTGACTGAGCGCAACAAAAATGACACTGTGTAGTCAGCATTATTTATATACCAGATATGGAAAAACCAACCAGACACAAGCAATATAACATGATTACTGCCCTACTCGTAAACCAGCGTTTTCAATATGGCTCGCAGTAGGATGATGTCATATGAGTGATTGTTAAACTTTGCCAATATGTTGTGAAGAACCTAACCACAGGAAACAGTTATGATTCTTGACACGGACGCGGTCAATGCTAAATCAGAAGCCATCTCAACACTCCTGAGACATGAAGCACAGGCACTCAACTCAGTAAGGAAGTGGTGCACATGCTGCATTAAATGTAAGCCAAACAGTTTTAAGACGCAGTTTCTACTGAGGGCAAGATGATGGCAATTATGAATATTTCTAAAATTACCCTGCACATTCAATGTAATTATGGCAATTCCAACTAACTGTAACTCTATATTTCCTCATCTGAGTTGAGAAAAGTTTGACTGACCTTTAAAACACTGCAGAAAAAGCAATCTAATACAACTGTCCTTTAATAATAAACACTTCCCTTGTGAAACCTTTATGAGTTGTTGACAGAATGTCAGAGAGGCAGTAATGTAAGACAATACTTATACCATTAATTGAAAACACCTTTCCGTATAATGCACCACAACAAAGAAAACTCTCAAAATCTACCAGTGGAAATAGACAACTGTTTTGCTTCATCATTATGATGTAAATATACAGTATAATGCACAGTGTAATGGCTAAAGAAAAATGACACCCTCCACGTTTAGATTGGTTCTCTGTAAGCCTCACTTTCCCTGCTATCCATGCTGCCACCGGGCTGGATGTTTCATGGAAAAATGAGGGGTTCTTTTGACGGCATGTCAGCCATTGCAGAACCAAAACAGGAAGAGACATTGTTCTCCCTGGTCGCTATCCCCCAGTTAGCTGTGGAACAAATGGAATAACTGCGGGAAACTGCCCTGCAAAAGAAAAATAACCCCGCTGATGGAGACGGCAAAGAAGGTGAAGAAGGAGAGTGATAAAAACTGAGGTAAAACAAGAGTAAACTGACGGGCAGTCACTCGAGGGAAAGCGCTCCGGTGTATGTCGAAATCTGTTCCCTCGTCAATGTGTTTCCCCTTACCATCGGGACTTGAGAGGGTTCAAGACTGACATTCTTTCAATTAGATCATTAAGTACTAGCTACTGCACTAAATACAGTTATACTTTTTTTCTTTTTTTTTTGCTTTAACTGGGAAGAACCAGATTATCATTAAATTATGCGATGCTGTAGTGATGTGACTGACTATTTCTCTTTGACTGAAAGATAGAGCTCATGAGGAGATTTGGGATGTCTGTGGTATTAGATTATTGATGAGGCAGACAGTAGCAGTGATTACTGTCAGTGTGTACACATTTAGCCTTTGGATAGCCAGTGCTGTCTGCTGTGGGATAATCAATATCCATTAGAAACTGAACAATGTGCTGTAGTTCCATCCATTGACAAACAACATACATTGTGTCTTATTATGGAGATATTTCTCTTTTTCCACTTTGTTTTAAGAATTAGGCTATACATTGGACTTATACAATATACAAGCATGATATATTGAAAACTACAACAGCATTATTGATCGGCAAGAAGTCCCACTCTACCATTCAGATTTAGTTTATTATAATGGGGCTAATATCAGATCATTTAAATGGATGAAAATGTAAAACTGTGTCTTTAGTGAAAGGGAACAGAAATTGCACCTCTCCATACAGTCGATTACCAGCTCGTTTCCATGGTTACGCAGGAGGAGCCTGATCTATTTTCAAGAGCTGGTAGCTAATGGCTGTCCATGAGCTGACATGAGTGTGTGACAAGGGGTGTACAGTGGAAATGCAAATGTAGCACAGAATTTGCAAGAGGATACTGTAAGAAGAAAATTAGAGCATGTGCTGCTGCGCCCGCTTCAAAAAGTGGATTAGCTAGTTATCTAGACCAAAGGCTTCTGGTATATTTATGAAGGCAGGATTAATTCTTGATATACAGGACAGCAGCATTACAGTATTCCTGCAAGAGAATCAAGGATACTTTTCACGGCAAACACATAAATCAAAGTGGTTTCCACAGTGTTGGATCTCCCAAGTATAAGCAGGCAACCTACTCAAGGTCAGAGAGATAATAGCACCATCTTGGTGCGTTTTGGCAGCCACAATAGCCTATTATTACTCTTGTGATTACACACTGGAAAAGACATCGTATGTATATATTCATACCCACACCCATAATCCTCTTGGTGCAACTGGGAATAATCTACTTTAGGGACCAGTTATACCCATCAGGAGGTCTCAGAGTCACCTTGAAAGCATGTTTAGGGGCTGTTGACAAAGGTGGTAAGGTAAGGTAACAACGAGCACGATGAGGCTTTTTTAGCGAAAAAAGGTTACATAAAATGATTAGCATCTTTGGTGCTGGGCGAGCCCCCCTCGCTCACCTCTCCCCTCAAATTCGAAACGTCACTGCAGAGCTGATACAGCGAGGGACAGGACAAACTACAGACTGCAGATTTAAATGGATTTCGAGCGCATGGATGTCACTGTGAGGAATATGACATAATCCCCGTTTAATCCTAACCTTCTCAGAATCCTGCTGTCTGAGCTTTTTCACCTGCCTCCTAACAAAATGTACAAGTTACACATGGAACTAGTTGTCCGTTTTTATTGAACACAATGCTTCTTTTTTGTTTTGTTTTTTAGAAACATTGTTTATTATAAGTATTATCACGCTGTTCTGATTCACCTCCAAATTTCCTAAAACTTAAATTGACCCATTTCCATTTCACACTTTCTTCTTTGCTCTAATTTTTACTCATCTGAAATGCATCTCATCCAGATTTGTTCTCCTTACTGCAATCTGTAGTAAGAACGTGACCTGGCTAGCAGGGCAGAGCAAGCGCTCCAGGGACTGAGCTTAAATCCCACTGCATGTGCAACAGCGATAAAGCTGCTAAACCACACTGGAGAACTGTCCTGGTTTCTCTCTCTCTCTCTCTCAGCTGTCAACTTGGGAAAGGGGAATTCACCAAAGACACACAAAAGATGTGAGAGGACAGAGGAAAAGGGGAGCCAGATGGTGAAGAAGAAGGTGGAGAAGAACAAGAAGAACAAAAACAAGATGTCAAAGAAGTTGTCACGTGTGATACAGACTGTTTGTTGCCTCTGTAGAAGCTGTACAGATTATAGCAGTCAGAGGAGAGGGAGCATTTATTGTGTGACCAAGAGGACACCTGATGAGTCTTCAAACTATCTCCACAGAGAAAAATGTCTGAAAGCATTCTCTCACAGTCAGCAGCCTCTGACAACAGCATGGGCACTTGGGAAATCCTTAAAGAGCGAGAGAAAAAAAACTGTATCTGCTGATGAAGAGGCTCTTTGATAAGCCCGCCAAGTGCAACACATCAGATACCAACACGAAGCAGGAAATACATGGTGTCTGCACGAAAAGTTTACTTCAAGAAAGTTTCTGCACCACAGTTGAATGTAATAAATTCATACAATCAATGTGATCCAATTAAATTTTGAAATGCAGCAGCGTCCAGCATTTACAGCATTTACAGAGGCCTGTGAGTAAAATAAAAGTTGACAACAACAACAACTCCTAACTGACCTTTTCAAAGCAGACCAGCATGCAGCCATCTGAAGCCACTGACTGGCTCGTGTTGTCATGGTAACAAGAGGTTAAGCCGGATGCTCATCTTCAGATGCCCTTACCCGTTTGCCAGGTTGTCGTCGTCGTCATCCGGCAGGCTCTTTCCTAGAAGGTCACTGTCACTCAGGTAACCAGACTTGAGGTCGTCAGCGTCCAACCCTTCGATGAGCTCAATGCGAGACGTGCCGCTGAGGCGGCTGGAGCAGCGGGTTGGCATCGTATGGGCCGTGTACTGGGAAGCAGCCTTACTCCCCTGGTATCCTCCCGTGGAAGACGGGGCATCGCCCGCTTGGAGTCGAGGGCTGGACTGGCCGTGGCGCCAGGAGAGAGGTGATGAGCGGTTAGACAGGCTGGATATGCTGCGAGCGTTGGTCTCATCGCTGTCATAGCCCACGTTACTGCTGTCCAGACAGCTAGAGAGACACACGGGGGAGAGGGGTCAGGGGGAGTTACATTTATATACTTGAGGCATTTTGCCGACTTGTCAGAAGACACAAAATAAGCATATGAACAAAAGTACAAAGGATGAGAGCACCAGAACAAAACATTTTCTTTCTTTGCCTGTCAGATGTCCTTGAAAGAAACCCACAGTGGCATTGAATCGCTGTTGACCCAGATAAAGCGGTTGTGTCGTATCATCTTCAGGGACTAAAGTTAGAAATGTGGCCTCTCAGAACTTTATGACAAAGAGAAGGATGACAGCATACAGTATTCATGTTCACATACACTTTTCTTTGCATGACCACACCCAAAAAAATGCTGTTACAAATGCAGTTCTCCTCTCTCCATTATTCTGTATAGAGCATATCAGTATTCACTTCTCTAAGTGGGTCAGGGTTAGAAATGTCCTCCAAATGGCTCCGAGCATCTTCTGTGTCTCCCCGTTACATAACTAGATGTATCAACTCACCCAAATAAATATTGCAATGGCTACGACCACGAGAGTATTTTTATCCATTGTTGATGGATAATTCATCAATATAGAGGCTAACTGGTGCCACTCAAGTACTGAAACTGACAAAGTGAGAATCCTTACTTTTGCCAATGAGTGATATAGAAAATTTCTTTAAAGACATCTGAATGTTTCACAGATAAGATAAATGATGAAGTTGAATGAAATACATACATGTGTTTTGTCAAACATTGTTATTTAACATATTTAATGTATCACGTGAAAGCAGCCTGAGAAAAATGGTAAATGGCTTTAAATTCTAATACTTATATTTAAATTAGAATATTATACAATCCACACATGCATCTTCCTTCATAGAGGCTGCAAAGGCACTAACAGCTGGATTATTGAGGCTCATACAATTATCAATATTTGAGAGTTAAAATATTTATATTTTCCTCAGCTGATATTTTGTTTTACATTTTTGTTAAGGATACCTTAAATCTGGTTATAGTGACCAAGATATGTAATTAGCAAGACATTTTGTCAAGTGCTCTTTGGTGGACACTATATAATGGTGACCTAAAACACATCTTCAACAAGCAAATATACCAAAAATATCTAGGATAAGAAAATCTTCTGTAATAGGCATTTGCAGAGCAATACTTTCAAACAGAAGACTTTAAAAGCTGCTTTAATTCAGTGCTGACCAAAAGGTCAAAAACAGACTGAAAGATTCACAACCGCCGTGTGTCTGGGCACCAAATAAATTTAGCCTAAATTTAGTACTTTGCTGGCTTTGCAGCTGTGATTTTGGTTTGCGAAAAATATCTAGGTCTTTGTTTTTTTTAAACTTTCTTTAGCAGCTAATTAGTAACTATGTCAGCCTGGTGCTGCGCAGGTAGCTTTTATTTGTCCATCAGTGCTTTTGTGCAGGAAACATATGGCTAGACTCACCAAACCTCTCAGTGTGGAGATGTAAAATCGAAATGGAGTGCTAAAAGAGCCCTAAAAAAGCTTTATAGAGCTGCACTTGAAATTACACAGAATTTTCTTCCTGCTTGCATTCATCATTGCACAAGATATAACATCCCTACTTTAACGTCCGAATGAAATAATGACCTGTCGTCCACAAGTGTCTTGTTATGCTGCGGTTGTTGCAACAAATTAACGGCTGGGCCTTTTGCCTACAAGAGCAAAAGAGGCATTCCTAAAACGAAGTCATGATCATGAAACAGAGAGGGGCTTTTTAAGAAAGATAGAAACCAGATGTGAACCAGGTGGCAACTCTCCAAGCAAGCACAACACAACTGTTTAGACTTAATTGCTTTGTGCATCGATCCAACAAACTATCCGCTGCTTGTTCACATGAGTGTCTTTTCAGGTTTAACAACAGGCCGGATTTGGCTCAGGGTTTTATGATTTCATGAACAAAACGTACACTGTATTTGGTTTAAATGTCATATTATCCAGTGGCATAGGAGACACCATTATGAAACAATACAAAAATTTTAAAAATTCAGACAAACTGTACTTGCCTATGGCTAAGCTGCGAGCCCCGCAGACTGGACATTGTATCCTCCAAATTCTGGCGGAGGTCAAGGACATTCTGCACGGTCCGCTTCCTCTGGGATTCGGGGTCTGCGGGTCAGCCATGCAGAACACAAAGGTCATAAAACATTTAGATTATCAAAATAAAACTCAGATACAAGCAGCTGTTTTATTGTGGCCTGTGCTCGTGTTTTAGGAAAATCCATGCATGCACACATTTTGCCTCCACATGCATGGGTTCTTGGTTGCATTATTTGAGTCTGGACTGATGTGACAGATGTCATAAGTATGTTCACATCATTAGGCAGACAAATTCCACTCCATGGACTCCCTCACCATGGTAACGTCCGCTCTACCTGACTTCTACACCGACATGGTGCATCCTGAAAATGAGACACCGGAAGGTTGCCTGTAACTTAGATTGCCCACCAGGAGGAAGCATTCTAAAATTCATGCAACACCAGGATCCATTTCAAGGCACTAAGGTCTGTCATTTCCAGAGCTTCTGTTATTGTGTTTAATTCAGCATTATCTCAGAGTCATCAGTCATCAGTGGGTGATGGCCATGTCAAATTCAACATTATAGTTCAAGAGTGTTGTTGTTGTTGTTGTGGCACACAAGGAGATGAGGTTTTCCACTGCAGCATGGAGGCACAAACCCTTTGGGAGAAAGAAATTAATATTCAATGCACTGACTTTAATAACTGCAGGAGAGGCGAAGATGTCAGGGGAACACACGTCAAATAATGTGCTGCTCTCATAAGGGGATGTTGAACTAATTCAGCAGGGTGTATGCAGGGTGTGAATTGTAAGCATCAATATCACACACAAACATTCACATACAGTTGACACATTGAAAACACATTTACGTAACGTTGCAAAAATCAGGCACATCCTGTCTCAAAAAGATGCAGAAAAATTGGTTCATGCATTTGTTTCTTCCAGGCTGGACT
>JBBPCS010038610.1:0-15355 GCA_037974645.1 Hollardia meadi
ACACACACACACACACACACACACACACACACACACACACACACACACACACACACACACACACACACACACCCTACAGGCTTACACCTTGCGGAGATAACATATCAGCCACAGGGGCACATTTTTCTTGCCAAACAAATATTTTAAGTACATCTTGCTCCTAATAGTTCACAGAGCCGTCTGTCCGTCTCATATCGTCTCTCCTCCTCTGTCTCATTCGCTCGGAAGTGTCGAGTTGAGGCCACGGTGAAAGCTGCCATTAAAAGATTCTCTTGGCAACTTAAATAGCCAATATCGAGGTGCTTTCTCTCTGAAATCCCACCGTGATTGTAAAAAAATCCCCCCTGTCAGATGTCATTTCAGGTGGTGTGGGGCCGCTGTGATGTGCTATCAAAGGCAGCACATACAGCTCAGAGGCAGCTCTCTTCTCCAGCAGAGAGATGTCCTGAATGTTTCATGAGCTCTTCTAGTAGATAAAGAGATTTGAGAAAAATAGCTACGAATAATAACAATCGCCGTAATGACGAAGCCATTTTCTTAGACTCAGATGTGATAAACCTGTCTGATTTGATGGTCTGTTTTTATAGTTTTAAACTTTTGCATAACTTTGCACAGTATTTTGGCAGAAGCGCATCAGACAGAGCTGGCTTGTACCCAAACAGACAGCCAACGTTTATGTCTTTGGCTTCATTTTTCCCCTCCCACAAGAAAATCACCCTGCAAACTGTTATCAAAAGTCACCTCTGCTACTATGATTGAATATAAGATGACAGAACTTCAATATTCAGGTACTTTCTAACACATTATATTGGATTTATAAGTTGTAACCAATGATTAATGAGTCATGCCTAATGATAGTCAAGATTTTTGTGTATTAAACTTATCACCATGGTTGTTTTATTTGCTGCAGCAGTTTAATGAGTTTTAAGAGTTTAATGCGACTGATGGATGCACACCAATCCACCAGGGATGAAACCTCATTTTTGTGCACTGCTTCATTATTATTTAAACCTCATAATGTGGTATATCATCAACAGGTTAAACACAGCATGAAACTGATGTCAATCATATGTTCCGGCCTTTGTGGTCACCAGATAGCAACCTCAACTCTATCATTATCAAAACACCAAATGAGGGAATATCTTATGAAAAAATTGTGTTTCATCCCTCCAGTCAAGTCCCAGAGACTTGAGACCACCAAAAATTTTTTATTTAGTTTGTTTTTCCTTTAATTTGTCACCACTCTGTAGGTTTTCTTGTTGGAATTAAAAAGCTTGTAAAAAAAAATTAAAAAAAATCGAGAGGATAATATACAGCAAATGGATTTTTCACAACCTAGTGACCTACAAGGACATTAATGTCTTATTATTTATGTATAAAGACATAAAAAGTGATTTATTTGTCATTAACAAATCCATTAGTCACAACTTATAAGCCATTTTAAAAGCATGTCTTAGTATAAAGTGTCACTGATGATGAAAACAGGATGAGGTGAGCGTGCTCAGTGCGGAGCAGCAGGCGGAGAAGCTCTGACGTGAGGCTGCACATTGGTGCTCAATAACCTGGATGGCCTCCAGAGCTCTGACGGCCATCTGGTTCTCTCTCTCTCTCACACACACACACACACACACACACACACACACACACATGAAGATTGCCATGGCATGAACAGATGCCCTTTTTCTGTGGCTGTAAATCCATAGAATCAGAGGTGGGTGTACTCAGAGTGCTGTTGAAACCTTTCCAACACACGGTCCATTTCCTAGTTGTCTGACCAGCAGCTCCCTGTGCAGTAAGTGGCTTCCGTCATGGTGCTCTCTGCCTACTAAGTGGTCTGGCATTCTGGGCCAAAAATAAAAAAAGGTCCATTTGGTAGCTGGAGGTTTATCGATCCAAATGTTGCTTTCTAGAATATCAGGGAACAGGGGACAGTCGCATGTACTGTAGATCAGATATGTGTTATTGTTCAGCTGTGAGAGAACAGAGAACACAAACGCTCTGGTTGCCTGATGTTTGATGCACGATAAGGCAGTTTGATAAAGCTAACTGACTGACGGTGCGTTGGGCGATATTCAATTTTACATCTCTTCAGGTAGATGTCAAGTGGAGCCGGGGCGTGCTGCTTATCACTGTCGCATTGTGTCTTGGAAAGGATACGCAGAGACATCATGCTGCATCTGCAGAGGAGAAGGCTAATAATGAGAACTGATCCAGAGAATGTTTGAAGGCGGAAATTAATCATATTGAAATACTTCTGGCCGTATAATAATCCAATAAACTCTCATATTTACAAGTTTAAGTGGAAATAGATAACTTTTTTTTGCTTCAGCTTATCATTATGAAGTAAATATATGTTGCGTAATAGCTAAAGAACAATTGCACCATCCGTGTTCAGATTCCTGTAAGCCTTGCTGTCACTATGCTATTCATGCTGCCACCAGGCTGGATTTTTCATGGAAAAATGAAGGTTCGATTTACAGCACAAAGGAAGTGCGTCAGCCATTGTGGAACCAAAACAGGAAGAGGCATTGTTCTCCCCAGTCACTATCCCCATGTAACAATTAAACAAATGAAACAAGCACTCTAAGTAGAGACCATTCACTGTATATAAAGAAAGATGACATGAGAGCTCCCCAAAAGTGAAGCCAAAACATCTTGATCGCCCCCTGGTGGCTGGCTGCAATATAGGTCATAAACCCCTCCTCCTCAATGATTTCAGGTAGGACATGGGCCAAACTAAAAACTCAAAGCACACCTTATATAAATGTTTCCCAAAGATGGTTTCTGTCATTTTAGGCAGTTCTTATCACGCTGATGTTTGTTTAAGTGTTCATTTTTCAGATCAGTTTGGTTTTAATTAGTTATTTAATGCTTTAAAAAATGGGGTGAAACGTCATGATTGACAGCTGAGCCCTGCTGGCGATTGGGTAGGCGGGTGTATGGGTGAGAACTTGAGACTGTGGCAGTCTCTGGCTCTGAATGACATCACCAGCGCAAGATGGCAGCGCTCGCATTCGGGATATTTTTATATATATATTCTTTTCTATTCTTCTAAATATTCTTTTGTAGAGTGTGAGGACGTGGAGACGAGTCATCCATCTTTATTTATGTCAATGCAGAGATCAAAAAAAGAGCTAAAAGCATATTGATTATTGGAGATACATTCACCAGGTGGCAAAAACATGACTCCAACTGCTAACTAAATGGCACTTGAGTTTCCATCTGTTTTCATCCGTTATCTCTTACATTTAAAATCTGATAATCACATGTGTTTATATCATGTAAATTTAGCTCTTATGAGATGTCTATTCACATATGAAATTTAAATGTCAGGCCAAATAAGTCGCTCATCTTACCCCTGAATATGAGTGCTATAAATTCATTATTGTCCTTAAAATGGACATCAAATAAATAAATAAAAGCCAGAATCTGCTGGTAATAATTGTCTGTTGATCAAAGCACCTCTAATTTTATAAAGGCCACACGAATGTGAGCTCATATTTGCAGTGTACTTGAGATGGTCTGGATTTAGAGCAGAGCAGCTAATGGCATCAGCTTGGCATTTATCCTCTCACATATATAATGAAGAACTGGAAGAGTCTGAGAGGCTTTACAGTGATGTAACATGACCACACATGAGACTAAGATGCAGACATGCACACACACACGCACAGAAGAAGCTATTAGCAGAAAAAAATATCTGAGTGATGTCTACACCTGAAGGTTTTTAGATGAAACACTCTCTTTTTGTTTGCTCCCTCTCTCCAAAAGTGCTCAGCTGGTTCCCCCCCTGGCTGCCTGCCCTATAGGGGCCCGCACGGAAAGAAAAATTTCTCTCTTTTAAGCTCAGAGAGGTCTCGTGGATGGACGGTAGTTTAAAAAAAATAAAAAAATAAAAAGCTACAGAAGCAGAGACAAAGAGAGAGATGGTGACGCATGCAGAGTGAATCTGCCAAATTAAAAGCCAGCCAAGTCAGCTGAAGCCCACAGATCTCCACTACAGACTAATTTTGAGTCTGAGGATAAAGAAAGTGGATCACCTCCTTTAACTGATGAGGATTTTAAAGGGACAGTAACCGACATGTGAACAGTCGACACAGCCTCAAAGTTCCCCTTTAAAAACGGCACAATGCAGCAGAAACATTTAGGAAAGTAATGAGAAAGATAATATAATCACAAAGACACTTAAGAATGAAGCTTATCAATATAGTGATAAGTGTTCAGAAAAATGGAAATTTGAAGATCTACAATTCTATGACTATTAGGCCAACTCCATTTTGTGAAAGGAAGATGACTGAAAGCTCCAGAACCGTTACAAAAACGGGCCTTGTACCTTGGAGTGAAACTGTTTTGTCAACTACTGTTCCAAGGTTAAGACTGAATTTTAAGTTTCAAGTTTTAAAAAAAAATCAAAAATCAAACTAGTTTAAGTGTCCTTGAGCAAAACATTGGACTCGATATTGCTCCCAATGCATGTGTATTTGATAAAATTATTCTTTTTATTTTTTTTAATACTATGATAACCAACCCAATCGCATCCCTTGACCACACGTGTATTTTGACCTTCATCATCATGGTAACAAAATAAACAGGTAAAGGCTGTAGTTTGGTTTGAAGTAGGCAACTAAACTACTTGGTTAGGTTTTGGAAAAGATGATAGTAAAATACGTCCGGACGCATGTTAAAACAAGTCAGCGTTGACTTTTGGTTTCATACGGGACACCATCCTTCCACCCCAACCGTCACTCTGTTTGGACTTTGTCACTCTTAACATCACCTGACATCTTCATCGCATGGTATTTGGATGCATCTGTTTACTACAGAACTTAATGAGAAGGCTTGGTGCATCATCTGTGCGCAAAAATGGACTTAACTGTATGCATTGGAAAGTCTAAGGTTGTGTTATTTGTATACAGAGTGAAGCGATTGGGCTGATAATAACATTTACCAGTTTAAAGTTCTGATATACATCACAATATTTTCTGAGCATGTCAGCACCTCCACAGATGAGTTATGGTTGGTCTTTGCTTTGAGATAAGGAAAAGAACATTTCAGGAAATGAAATATATAGACATAAAAAATTTAGAGCTTCATGAAATTAAGTGCACACCAAAAAAGCTTGAAATGTGTCCTTCAAAGACCGCCACCCAGATGATCAGCGATGTACTTAATAGAGCTGTCAGCCTGAGAATAAATCCAAGCACAGCGTTGGTGAGGGGATGTAAAGGTGTCACAGAGGGCGAGGTGTTTTATGGTGTGTGTGGTCTGGGGGAGAGGTGAGATTGAACATGGTGTTCAAGATGCTGCAATCAGAGCCAGACTTTAGGGCGTCATATCTGCCGGTCAGCTACTCACAAATCTGCTGCAGCCAGGGGAGGAAGTTGACATTAATGTGCACTAACAATTTCATAGGTAACAGTGTTTTCAGTAGCTGCTGCAGCAGAGCTTCCTCCAACAAGGATTACGAGGTCTCCCATGGTTTAAATTTAGTGTTGATGTACAGTATAGACCTTGAGATTGAGAAAATATCCCATATTTTTTTTACGTTTTATTGTTATTTATATTGCACTTTTATTAAAACCATTGACCATACTCACCAACCATAAAGATGGATGACATGACAGCTCGTCTTGGGCTGGAACTCTACTGCGCAGACTCTAGTTCCAAATGCTCAAGATGGCCGCGCCCGTATCCGGGATATTTTGGCTTCATTTTTGTACTGTGGGAGGAAGTGGAGACACGTCGTCCATCTTTATTTATGTCAGTGCATAAAACAGGTAAAGCCAATTCAATTAATAATGACTAATACTAAATATAGTGTTAACAAGAATATAAAACTAAGAGTCTATGGCCATGCTACTTAGGCACAGTGTTGAGCTAAATGCTAATATCAACATGCTAACATGCTTAAAATTACCATGCAAACATGGTGGCATTCAGCAGGTGTAATATTTACCATGTTTGCTATCTTAATTTAGCGTGTTAGCATGCAAACATTTGTTAATTAACATTTATGGTCAACATTTGAGATTTGTAGCTTAAGCTGTTGTAAATTTGGCACATTTTTCACCATAAAGCCTCCATATTCATGTGTTAGCATGCTAACATTTGCCAGCTAGCACACAAGGTACAGCTAAGGGTGATGGGAATGCCCTAATTTTTTCAGGTATTTGGTCATATACCAAAATATTGGATAAATTTTGGTTTGACGATGACGCTAAATGAACAGTCTGAACCCTGAATGTTTGTAGGTCTGCTAAAGTTTATGTCAAACCATCTAGTAGATGTTGAGATATTTCACTGAATAAGTGAAAATTTTCACCCGTTGGCGCCCCTAGTGGAAAAGTCAGGGGATCACGTACAGTAAGTCTGGAGGATTTATCCTCTGGTTGCCATGAATATCTGCACAAAAATAGTTGTTGAGATATTTCTGGACCAAAGAGGTAAAGACGCACTGACGCACCATTAGATCAACATGGCAATGAGATACTAGTGACATAAATAATCACAAGAACACATAAAATACATGATAAATATACAGTTAACGAGAAGCAAAAACAGAAAAACATTGCACTGACATTGTCAAGGTCACATTACTTTGAGCTATTTACTGCAGCTTGTTGATAATGAAGATATCCTGAGGTGATGATGAGTTCGTGATGGACAGACCGGTTCGAGGTAAAGCTCAAGAGCGCTGTGTCTGATTGGGGAATCGCAAGGTATTTAGAGCCTTAAGTGTGACTGACAGTTTTGATTGCAGAGTAGTTAGGACATGGAACGAGCAGAGAGATGGAGATTATGTGAGGCGAGAAGTAGAAGAGATTGCCAACCAAATGAAAATGACATCCAGAGTCTTCAGAAGGGTTTGGGACCGTAATTATCCTCCACAAAATTGATACTCCTCAGTTCAGGTTAAACTGCAAAGAGATGAACAGCAGCGATAAGGGTGTTTATTAACAGCAAAACATGATATAATAGCTCCAGCTCCCACTTTAAGCATGAGAACACTGACTGGTGTTTGACTGATATAGTTGCTTCACTAATGTAATGTTCTTGGTACAGTTAGCACAATATCTCAAAGATGTTTTTACGAATTTCAGCGAATGATTAATTATAAATATCTTTTTTATTAATGTATCAAGTGACTGTGTAATGTTAAAGCTGTGGCGCGTAATGAATTCTAACTGAACTCTGCAGTTCCCCTCAGCTTAGAGCCTTTTAGCATCTTTCAGCTCATTGTTTTGGTTTTATGGCCCATAGCTGTTTTAGTTTAATTTCACAGCTTGCATTAACCTTATCTCCAGCAGCAGCAGGCAGCTGTTTTCAACATAAAGGTCAGATAAAACCACTGAACTCTACCTTCCCAGTGTTAAACACCAGATATACAAAGTTAGCAACTAGCTGGTGAAGATTGTGAAGCATTTAGCTGCTAAAGGGGTTGATGGGAATGAAAATAGAGCTAAAAAGAGTGAATATTTTACATTTGTAAAAAAAAAAAAAAAAAAAAGGCCTGAAACACGACTTTAAATAAATGCTGCTGTTGCTGCAGGTCTGCTGGATGTGTAAATAGTCTGCTAAAATGTTAGCTTTAACAGTTTAAAAAGGCTATAATATGTAAATGTTTACTTGTTGTTGCACTGCCCCCTAGTGGACAAAAATTCAATGATTGCAGCTTTAAAGCATGAGATGCGCAGTTTATTATTTTCTCAGTTTCTGTTTAAGACTGTATATTAAAGTCTTACATCACACAAATTTTCAAAACAGATGCTTTGCTTTTAATTTTCATTCTCATTCGTCCAACACCTTTCGTCCAACACCTTTCATCCAAACTTCATCAAAGTTAATCGAATAATTATCCTGAAGTTATTGACTTTATTTTTTTAATTCCTGTATCTGCCATATTCCTGTAGTCTATTTGACAGAAGATGCCATCACTCTTGAACAAATTGTGAACATTTTGGCAACATGTGCACACATTTACTGACATGACACATTAACATTTGGATGTAAATGCAACATATCTCAGCTGTCATGAGACATTTGACACAATTCATCCTCGTACAAAGACCTGTCAGACAGAATTTAAGGATTTTCCGAACAATGATGGACGTCCATGTTCATCCTCGCGTATATTTTGGTGCATATCCAGATTAAAAACCTGCAGACACTCTCCATTATCAGAATAATGAGACCTTTGTGGACGTATCTGTGCTCTCTGATTGCTATCTATTTTTTTTGAATGCCTTATTGAACAGGAAATCGCACTTTTATTGCACAGTTCTGGACAGTTGCTTTATGTGCACAAGCATCGGAGACCTCAGAGGCTCCATTACCTCAGCTATGAGGAAGCTGCTCTCACGCTCATGATGTTAAGAGATTGATGAGTGAGATTCTGCTGTTATTAAAAACTCTCCGAGTTGAACGTCTAATTACACCCACAATTTGCTTGCATGAAGCAACACACTTCCTCAAGAGTGATGTGTCTGTCTGCGAGGCAGCCTTTTTTTCTGCAGTGTTTGCCAGAAGTGGGCTTTATACATGATTCATGAGATCTGGTTCTCTTATGTTTTTGCTGAGACCACAGACAGCTTTGAAAGTCAGTTTCTCCAAGCTGTGTTGCCCTATAAATTGGTGGGATGATGATGGCATAGTGTCCAGTCGCCAGCCAGGGAGAGAGACAGTGCTGAAGCTGATGTGGAGATAACGAGGTCCTTCCAGGAGTCTCTGCAGGATGTTATAGGGCTTAATAACACTCCAAATCAGGTGTGAGTTACGGAGCAGCAGGAGAGCTAACAGCATGGGATTTGGACGGAAATAACAGCAATGAACGGCCTGAGGAGAGTAAGAGGTGTGATTGGCAACTCTGAGTTGTCATTCCCGGTGTGTTGTTGAACAGCATCTGTGTTTCAGACCAGCTGAGTGGGAGTATCACTGCTGCAAGCGGTTATTCATTGATGTTGTGCTATTTTCCTCTGCAAAAGAAAGTGCTCCCAAGCTGCTGTTGTATTATAACATTGAATTATGTGTCCCGGAGGGAGCGTCACTAAATAGCCTGCTCACCACTGCATGAGGGATCAGTGACAAATCCCCCAGCAGGGGGAAGTGATCATCTCAAGGAGCATAAGCTCGTCCCAGATGGGAACAAAACACACTGCCTTTTAAGTCTTATGGGAAGCTCCAGAATAACACTAACTAATTTATTATTCAGAGTTGTGGATATCAGTCGGTTCTGCATAACAAAGGCTTCTGTAATGGTGGGTTTCATTGTCTCACTTGTTGCAGAATAGTTCATATTTATTTTTTAAAAACTACATTCTTCTCTTTTAAATCATCATCTGAAGCACACTATGTTTTAAAGGGACATTATGGAAATGTCATTTTGATTGAGTGGCTGAATTAAATTTGTTTTACATTTTTAAAAATACATCCATCCCATCATCCAGACAGTTTTGGACTAAATCAATCACTCACAGCTGGACTTGGTCTTAATTGATTCCTTTTATTAAGCAATTACTAAAATCGTTCCAGTCAGAGCAGTTTGCAGAATGTGAACGGGAAAGCCTGCATTATTCTGGGTCCGAACAAAGCTGTCAAAATGTCACAGGATTAAAAAAAATAAAATAGAAACAATAGTGCATTGAATATCTGGATTTTTGGCTACTATTGCCATAATTTAATGCAGCTCTTTGTGTCTTCTTTATGTAAATATCAGAGAACATTGAAATGTTTGTGTTTACTGCAGGTTGATGTCTGCTTGAAGTTTGCAGTGGTTAGCCTACTATCAGTAACTGCTCATTTGGGTTTTAAGCAGGGGTGCATCAATCCAATATTCAGCCAACTGAAGCTAACTAAACTGGTTGTAAGAATCGCCCAAAAGTCATACTTGATTAAAAGTAAAGATATGATGATAAAATATTACTTTGGTAAAAATGAAAGTCACCCACATGAATAGTACTTGAGTAAAGATGTTAAAAGTATCTGATATTAAATGTACTTAAGTATCAAAAGTACAAGTAAAAGTAAATTCTACATATATTTACATGCATGTATATACTGTATACTAGGAAACAGTGATGTTTTTCTAACAGTTGGCATTCAGTATATTTTCCTCTCTAAACTATATTTGCAAATCTCAAGGAGACCAATATTTTCTTCCTCTGTCAGTGAAAATAAATTGATGAAAATCGAAAAATGCTAAGAATAATAGAAGGAGCAGAGTTAAATTTGGGTCTTAGCATCAGATAGTGTTTTAAAATATTTAAATATCCTAACAGGTCTGGTGTAAAATGGGTTTCAGATGACTTTAGCACAGCTGTTGTATGTACAAACCTTAAACAGGCTTCTGGAAATAAAAAAAAAAGGTTCAACACCTCCAGCTGATCAAGTAAAGCACAGCACTGAAGTCTTCCTCGCCTCATTAAGATTTGATTATCCCGTCTCCCCAGGAGTAATGTAATTAGTGTAACCGGGGCTGGTGGAGGAGGGGTGGAGTAGAGAAGCTGCCCTGGCCTGTACCGCTCATCCCTGCGAGCTTACAGTTCTGGGGAGTCGTTGGTCGACTAACCTCACATGACCGGAAACTTCTGCAGAAGTTCCCCATCAAAGCTAAAAACACATAAAACAACCAATCCTCAATCCTCAATCTGTTTGTATACCTACTCCGTCCAGAGCAAGCTCCTCTCTCCCTGGCTTCATAATTATGAGATGAAGCAAGTTGAACTCCACTTAATTAGGACCTGAGGGCAAAGAGAGAGAGAGAGAGAGAGAGAGAGAGAGAGAATAATTTCACACAATTACTCTCAGCTCAAGGGCGACAGGATGGTACGGTGTTTTGGCAAAAAATAATGGGGAGATGTGATAAATTAATAACAAGATGTCATGTTTGTATGAACATGTTTACTGAAATCCTCCTCGCTGCTAATCTACAACATTTTTATGTAAATAAAACGCTTTTCTCTTCACTCTCTGATTAAAAATAGTGCAATAATATATCCTAGTCAACATGGGCCTCTCAGCACAGCCCCCACCCATTTATGGTATCAGCAGCTCCACTTCGTCCCCACCACTTGCAGTCGTTTTGCATATTTTTCAGGGACACTCTGTAACTTGAGTATAAGTTTGGAGATGAAGAGAGGTCCTTTCCAAAAACAGATTATACAAGAGAGCACTCAATGATGTGGACATTAAGTATTTTAATTATGCTCATGTTTCAAGTTAGCAACATGGTTACCGCTAGCAGCCTGGCTACTGTCCAAAGCAAGAAGCAACCATAGGAATCCCAATTCGAACAAAAAATTCTGATATTAGTGTGATTATAAAGGCAGATTAAACACCTGGTTGTATAAATGCTGTAAGTAGGCAGGTCTTGTTACTAGAAAGAATGTCAGTTTTGAACCCTCTCAAGTCTCATTGGTCAGGGGAAACATATCAACGGGGGAACAGACTTTGACACTTTGTTACAGAGTCGGTTTGGTCTGGGGGCACAGACTCTACTGAATGATCAGAGAAATAATGTAGGAAGGTTATAGGAAAACTACAAGTAGCAGTGTGTCTCTATGATCCTCTCGCTCCTCTATGACTACCTGTTGCTACTTGTCACTTTGATCATGAAGGTGACACTACTCTCCAGAGTATATAGGCTGGAATATAGTGGAGAATTTAGTATTTATAGAGAATATTATAGATCCAAAATGAAACAGACAGAAGGAATGTGAGAGAAAAAGGCACAATAACAAATATGTCTGCTACTTCTACACCACGAACCGCACCATGGATGGATTTTGGTCTTCACAACGTCTGATAGAAATGTTAGCGGCTAACAGAAACTTAAAATGTGAGGCTTAAAAAAAAAGCTTATTTATGAACAGCTGATTTAACTGCTGTCACTTTAAAAGCTCATAAAGTAATCCAGTAAATCAAACTAGAGAGAGTTACGTGGGAGTGCACTCCATAAATATACACCCCTTTCAAATTATTCATACTTTTGTTGTCTGCATTTTAATTCTGTAGGCTGGTTTTGACTTGTTGGTGGGAAAAATACTTAACTTTCAGTTTTAAAGCTGAGATACGGTATTTCCAAGATGAAAGTCTGTCACCATCTTAAAACAGATAATCCACGGGAAAAAAAAGTTAGAAACTGTTTGAATAATCTGAGTGATATCTGGGAAGTGTTGTGAAGAAATATTGCACCACAAGATGGATTCAAATATATTGAACCTAAGAATTCTCAGCTTTCTTCTAAAGTTTCAACAAAAACACGCAACCCTGATACATTAGCGCGTGTCTTTAACCTTCAATTTTATATTATTAAATAAGCAAACAACGAAGGGTAAAAATGATTCCTAATTGGAAGCCATCTTTTTTTCTTTTTGTAAACAAACCATCAGACAGCAGCTACATCAAGCTCACGTTTGATCCATTAGACTTTGTATCGCTCATTGTGTCCTCTACAGCGTGATGTCAATACGTCTCTCCCTCTGCTGCCAGCTTTCACATGTGCCTAGAAGAGGGGCAGGCTTTATAGATTTCCCATCGGGGGTCTATCTTCTTGATCACTGGGCAGGGATGGAGAAGACAGCCGCTTGATTTATCCTCCTCCTCCTGAGTTAGGCAGCAGGACAAGGACACGGTGACCCATTTGAAACTATCTGCCTCGGATAAGCCTGTGTGTGTGTGTGTGTGTGTGTGTCCGTGCTCGTGTTTTGAGTTAATGATCGATGCCGGTGTCGAGGAGACTGACGCACCGGCTCAGGTCTTCATCATATATCAGATTTTTTTCTTTTGGAGGTCTGTTATGACACCTGGCTGTCACTGCTTGAGGGTGAATGATGCTCATATTCTCCTTGATTTATAGAAAAGACACTGTAGTGAAGGTTGCAGCACAATTTTAAAGTCTTTAAAAAACAGCCATGAACTCTCTTTTCCTATGACACCAGGAAGGTATAAGTTTAAAATATATACTTTCCCATTTTAGCAGATATTACGAGTGATGTCTAGAGTGAAAAGTGGCTCATATGTCAGTCTTATTCTGGTGGCACATGTCAAACTCATATATATATATATCTCACTGGCATATACTAACTCTTATTGATGTCTTTAGATCCTGTATGTGAATTATAGACATCTCATCACTCCTGTTCCACTGGCAGATACCACTGTTCAGCAGCAAACTGTATGTTTTACAGTCATATGTTGATTCTTAGTGGTATCACTGTGATTTCAACAGTGTTGGAAGCAGTATTCAGATCCTTTACTTAAGTAATAGTGCTAATACCGCACTATGAAAATACTTAAGTATCTTAAGTATTCAGCAAAAGTTACTCAAAGTATCAAAAGTAAAAGTACTCGTTCTGCAGTCACTGGGTCTATAAAGCCTTTGCCAGCTCTCTCTTTGTCGTCTCCTTTCTTTTTTGGCATTGCGATGTATGTGCAGGTCCTCACACAAGCAAGGAAATACACTCCAACGTTAGCTAGTGGTGAGTTTAGATCAGTAAAATTCTCAGACATGCATTTTTGACATTGCATTCACAAAAAAACAAAATACCTGGGCCCCAGAAAGCTTTCCTCTTTTTCCCCCCTTATTGGCGGCCCTGCCTATTGGTAGTAGTGCCTAATATCAGTTTAAGTGTACATTATGTTTAGAATATTTTTGCTGCTTTACCTTGTGGTCAGAAAGCCCTTTCAGAGAGGAGCAAAAAAAACAGAAATTAAAAAAGAAAGTCAAAGAAAGAGAATGGGGAGAGAGAGAAAGAACTTTCTCATTCAAACAGTAAAAACTGTATGAAGTTACTAATATTTGTGTAAGAGACCTTTTAAAAGTAAACAAAGATGATGAATGACAGGAGATGAATTCCACAAAAAAGTCTAACATAAAGAAAGAGTTTCATGCCGTTTACTAGAATGTGAATGAATTAAATATTAACAATTGATTGAAAGGAAACGTGACAGCTGTTATTGAGAAATAATTGCCTACCTGATGTTTTCCTGATGTTGGCCTGTTGAAATTACCTCCGGAATGAGACTGAAATTCATTCATGAATCAGTTTGCAAAGTCGCAAGGAGTCGACTGGTTTTCCCCTCCGAGGTGGACGCCTAATTACGCTGATCATCCATTGAGGATTATAACAATTCTGTTGAGCTGCAAATGAGGAGGTACACCATGCTGTGTGGAAAACACGACTAACAATGTTAACATTATAAAACATGTTGGTGGGGGGATTGAATCAAAGAAACCTTCGTGAAAACTGGGGGTATAAGTAGAATTCAAATGAGGTTTGAACTTGAGAGGACATCAAAAGGCTCCAGAGCTCTTGTAGCGGCACAGTGAAGGGTTGGGGGGAGTTACGGAGTGTGAGCTGTGGGAGTGTTCGAATCCCAGTGGGCTTGATTACACCGAGGAAACAGCAGAGGAACAATTGTCCTCGCCAGAGGCTCTCTTAGGCATGAGTGAAGTGTTTTCTCAGGTGTTGCTTCTGCTCTGTGGTTTTGTTTACAGTCACCGTTTTTCAAAGGTCACGGATCAACAAACACGGACTCTGAACGTGTGTTGTTTCGTTGATGCTCGCAGCCACCTCAGCCACTCATTAGTACTCTTCCTCCCCTCTCCGAGCTTGCCGGTTGCGATGGAAACGCTCTCCGTGCTGCTGATCCTATCACTCTCCTCTCCGAAAGATCAACAGGGTCCTTCAGGAGCTGCAGGAGGAGGGGACGCGCTCTGGGAGCTGATGCACCCTGGAGTGGTTTCAAGGTGCCTTCTTGGATCTGGGTGCTCCCTTAAGCCAGCTATTCTAGTGTATTGTTATGTATTGTTATTATCATTAATGTTTTTTTGTAAATTACAACAATAGTTATTTTTATATCTAAAAATGCTCAAGAATCAGCCCATTCTCAGGTACCCTTTGGCGTCAGGCAAAGACACACAAGGGTTTAATGTACCGACTTGAACAGATGACGTAGCGCGATGTACCTTCCAAAGCGAGAAAGCGCCAAGAGGTCGTGGTTGAATGGAAGGTCACACACACGACTTTCACCCAGGAGACTGGAGTTTGCTTCCCTTTTAAAAACAAGCGTCACCAGTCATTTCCTGAACCTAACCAAGTAGGTTTCTTGCCTACACTTAACCCCACGTCGGCCAGTGACGCTAAAGGGTAGGCCTACCTTGCGCATCTAGATAGGACATGAAGGGCGCATGACAAAACGTCAGTATGTGACGAGCTGGTATGAGAACGGGTTGCAAGAATTCACATACCAGTAAATATAAAATGTCAAATTAAAAGGCATAATTTCAGTAATCAGTTACATTTTAAAGACCCAGAAAAACATGTTCTGCCACTACTAGCTAATGTCTGCTACAACT
>JBBPCS010038635.1:0-20876 GCA_037974645.1 Hollardia meadi
ATATAATGGGAATAAAAGTAGAATGCGCAACCAAAGAAAAAACATATAGTAATAGACAAATAACATGAGTAATAACAGAGTAAAATAGAAGTTAAATAGAGGAATTAAGTCTTGGTATTGGCCAGGTATTAGTTCTTTTAACATTTTATTTTGTTATTTGAACCCTCCTAATTTATTTTAAAATTTTAGCAGTTTTAAGCAAGTTACTTTTAGGTTACTATTCAACCAAAAAATTTAATAAAAATACAATAAAATCAAATCTGATATCTCAAAAAAATGTGCTAATAGAATTAAAACCTCCTTAGTTAAGTTTCCTTGTGTTTGGTTCCTACCGGTCGTTGGGAGAGCGCAGCGTCCGTTTTCAACAGAAAGAATTCTCCCTCAAAAACTTTAAATAAATACAAAAGTCTGAAGTGTGCACAACAGATTTTCAGTCAGGTTTTTTCACTCACTGGTATTAAACATTGTTGAACTAAACTGTTTATGTCAGTTTGTAAATAATATACATCTGACCTTTACGTGTTTAAAGGGCATACACATTTGCTTTAATTACAATTCAAATACGCACAAATTGTCTTGCTTTATTAGGGCTATTGTAAATCGGCAGCCATGCACGCACCACTTATATTGCTTTTAGGCAGCAATTATGCTGACAGTGGTGGGTGGCTAAACAGCCATACTTAATTCACATCCACATCACACAATTCAGCTCTATTGGAAAGAAATCTCAATACTATTCAGCTAACTTTGGGTAGGTAAGTCACCATGATAATCCACTAAATTGAAAAGAAACATCCAAAGGAGTTCATCCTTATAATAACTTCAGCCATTCGACAGCTTAGCAGGTTTCCCTCTCTGGGAACACTGCCAACTCTCAAGTTCACATCTTGGAAATCTTAGGTTAGACGAGTTTGATTTCACTCATCTCAAACTTAACTGTGCTTCTGTCTCATGCACCTGCCTGATTTTCATTTTCTCTGACAGCTGGAAGAGGACCAGAGGTTTGCTTTGCACAGTAGCTGTGGAAGCGCCTACCAATACCTTGTTTGTGAAGTGTTTAGGGAATTGGGGCTACAGAAAATACCCTGGGTTATACTGCTATTTACCTGATGTGCATAGACTAAAACCGGTACAGTCAATAGTTTTTAGAAGAATATTATGCATTTATGACTCCAGTCTTGCCTCTTCTTGGGGGCACCATTGAATACAAGTGTATTTTATTTCTTAAACAAAACAAAACAAAACCAAAACAGTGCAAAAGTTGTTCCAGAAACCACAGGCACACACACATTAGCTGGGACCAGAACTAATAGCAGAAGGAGATATACAGCTAATATTAAATTGTTGTGGGTGTTCAACATTCCCCGCTCTTAGTTAAAATGGGCCCCGGCCAGAGGCTCAATGTGTCTTTCTGGTGGACAAAAGAGAAAAAAAAATAAAAATAAATAATTATGGCTCATTACTATATCAAGTGCGAAAGCACACGCAATTCATTCTTGGCTGCCATTCATTGGGCTCTGGCTGCACTGTGACTAGTTTATAGATTAGGTATTAAAAGTTTATTTTATTTTATTATGAATATTTTATTTTATCCAGGCCTTGCATTTTTCTCTGTTGAGACCAAACACGTCTGTGAATTTAGAATCTGTGTATCAAGGTGTCCACAATTATGCAGAGAGCTGAAAATATTATTTCTCATCAGGCAATTAAGCACCGTAGCAGTCCTTACAGTTGAACAACTACTTCAGATGTGATTGTGTATGACACTTAACACCACCGCTCTGCCAGCACAGTGCTGATGGTGCCTTGGCTGGGGCCATTGCTCCTCACAATAATAAAAAGCAATCTGTCGTACCATGGAGAACGAATCTCATCAGCCTTATCTAACAAGCTCTGTAAGCCAAGGTGAGCTGCACAGTTCATGTAGCTGTTCATCTATGATTACTGACAACAAGCTTTTTTCTTCTCCTGTTTACAGTAGTGTTTCTCACTTATTTCTAAGAAGTGACAGAGAGAAAGGATCCAAGGTCACATTGTCCACTGATTGAATGCACTAACTGAAAGAACAGCTACAATTTAAAGCTCTGTGTGATAACTTGGCACAATATCTGTACTATGGACAAAAGGTCATTGCAGTCTAATGCACTTTGACTGAAGTTATAAACATAGCATGTGCCACCAGGTGCTTTTCGATTACAGCGGATTTAGAAACACATTCAAAGTTGTAACATTTATAATGTAATTACTGAAAAGTGTTGAGCTAAGCTATTTTTTAGCAATGTAAAAGTTGGTCAGAACTTTAAGTGATATGTGCAACAACAGCTCTTAATACTGTAATGAGTTGAATTAACTGATCCAACAAATGACCAAAGACGTTATCTCATCACTGCGATTCTGCTTTTGAAAGCACTCATATACGAGTGTAGCTAATGAGAAAATGGATGCTAAATTAAAGTTTCCGCTAGAGTGAGACATTTTTATATCCCAAAGGGGGTTGGGTCTCTTATTCCTTTCCTTGTAATGATGATGTTTGTAAAGACAGCTGAATGCCATTACTGAATATTTATTATATTGTAAACGCAGACAAGGCCTTGTGCACCCCACATAACCCACTGAGAATCTGATGAAAGATTTTACAGCTTTGGGGTCGTAAAACATGTCACTAAATATTGCTTAAAAATAAGATGAATAGAAACATGTAGTTTGGCAACTATCCCTATTAGCACAGTGGATTTTTTTTAAATTTCTTCTGCTCCAGTGGAGACACTCCACACAAACAAACAAAAAGCACACATTTCCCTTCTGGTCCAGTAACTCCAAGGGATAGGTCATCTGCTTTCCTAGCTCTGTGTAGATTTGAAGTCATAACTGTGGGGAAAGCACAGAAAATAATTTGAGACTTTTTTCCGATTTACAACGGTAATAATCTCACAAGAGAAATTTGCATCCGGGGAAAAAAACAACAAAAAAAACTAAACACTGACACTGTCATTACCAAGCTTATCAAGTGTTTACTGAGCTCTAATTGAACTCAAGACTGGAGAGTAATAATCCGGTGTCAAGCTTCAGATCGCTAATGTGACATCATTGATGAGAAATGGCTGCCTGCTTGGCACAATCAAGCTAGCTCACAGTAATGTTTTGATTAATACTCAATCAGGCTTGTCATCCTTCTCTATGATAAATAGATGGGAGTTAATTACAAGGACTTTCAATTCTTCCTTTCGCCGAATCTACGGAAAGCATTAAGGTTGTGTGTTGTGAATGAGGGCAATTTAGTGAGATGAACAAGATGATTTAAGCATGCGCAGCATACGCAAACACCACTGCATGAGCAAGATCAAACATGTAGAATGTGTTCAAAAATATTTTCTAACGCAACAAATCCCCAAAACATTTTGGGACTTTAAGTTCATCGTAAATTTGTCGGCATTCTTGAGCGTCAGTTTCATCAGTCATATCTTCTGCGATCTCAAGTGCATTATTTTAATCAAGAAGATTCTAAGGAGCACAAAATGAGAACCCATTGTTGCAGAGTAGCAGCTGCTAAGATGATTTATACCAGCAAAGACGATAATAAAATATGGAGAAAAAAGAAGTAGTCCATGCATAGTAATTCACTGAGAAATGAGATGATCAGTTCGTAATCTGATCCAACATGAGCCATAAAGCTTTGAAGACACACACAGTCAAAAAACAAACAAACCAAAAAACATGCCAATAGAAATGGGTTTATAAGCATCAACACCACACCAGATCAATATATGAGTCGATCACATGCCAACTCATGAGCCGTCTTTATGAGGCTATTTTAAAATGTGATTTTTGCTGCTTACCCACATGTAATGGTCAATACATCACTCAATGTTTCTGTGCTCGGAGCAATTGAAAGACTCTTAATTGAAGTTATTATGCTACTTATTCAAACTGTTCACAAAGACAGTGTCTTTGAAAGCTTGAATGCAGTTAATGTGGTTAGGTAAACAGGTTATGTAGAGAAGGGAGAAAAGGCAGTTGAACATTTCATAAACATAGAGGCACCACACATGCTGAATAATTTAGTGTCTTTCTGTAATTCTAAATAAAACAGAAAATGAGCAATGATCTCTGTATTTACAGTTGATTAACAGATGAGGTTATGCCATCATAAATATTAGACAATTGAAAGGTAGTAGATTGAAATATATCCATGCCTTAAATTATATGTAAAACGTGGGTCTCTGTCCGAGTTACCACACAAATGAACGCACTTACGTTTTATTGGGTTGTTCAGAAGAAAAGTTTAAAAAAAAAAACCACACTGCTTTTGGTCAGTATGCAATCATAGGAAAAAAAAATACTGTTAGTTGCAGCACATTAAATTAACTGGATTGTTTCTGGGTGTGATGAATTATCTCAGTGTGTGATAAATTGGTACCCTATCGTAATCATATTTGCATAATGTCTTTTCTGCTTCATTTCCTAAATGTGCCGGAAATTTCCCAGTACACTTTTGCAAGATGTGGAAATAATGTTTTACTTCTTTTAATCTGTCAAAAGTTAAACATAGTTTTACCAGGAAGACATTTGTCTCATTGCGCAATCACTTTACTGTGTAAAACAAAGAGACGGAAGATGGGCAAAGGAGGTTACCATCCAGGAGCAGAAACACAGTGTTGTGACCAAATTGGTACTCTGCAAAATTATATAGAAGCCTACCCTTTGACAGTAGTAACGGCTAAGAAATTGGCTGCCGTAACACTGACCATAACTTCATTTTATGAGTTGTACACTGTTTGAGAATTCATGAAACTCTGAACAAATTTCCCTTAGAAACAGGAAAAAGAAATTGGATAAATACCTGACATTTTTTTTTCTTCTTCTCAGCTGGATTTTTGCCTTTGTGATGAGCCTATTAGGTCAGAGGCTCTCTGAATGAGATCTGTGAAACGTATTAGGAGGGTGACCCACCTATGAGTATGATGATTGTCATAATCTTTCATGACTAACCGAAGAATATAAAAAAAATCTTTGCGCTGGTCATGGGTAAGGAGCTCATGAAAACTACTGCAATGGTTTTGGTGGTGAGCAAATCTGGATAGAGGGTTGCCTAATCTACATACCAAAACATCAACAGTGATTAAAAAGCTCTAAGCACTCAGGTTCAGTCCCAGAAATTCTTACAATTCGACATATTGTAAAGTTAATCTCATTTCCAAACAGTTTATTAAGAGATTTTCTGAGTCAACTGTCACTGCTCTACAAGATGCATTGTTCACCCTTTTTCCCAACTTTCCTTTTAAGATCTGAACCTGAAACATGGTCAAGAGTGCATCCTGGGAGTCCTTGATTGGTAGTCAAAGAATGTCACTAACTTTCTTTCTGTTGCTCAGCATACTTACGAGTTGGCATGTGTGTAGGGCAGTCCCTCCAGGATCTTGCAGGGATTTTGTTGTGATTATTGTGGCCAAAAATGACTGATTTTGCTGCGGCATTTCTGAAAAATTGCAGGTGATTTTGAGGGGGTTTTTTTGGTTCCTTTTCTAGCGGACCTCCCTAAAAATTGGGATCCACTCTGATAAATGTGACAGGTTTTTGCATTAAAGGCTCAATAAGTTGAAATCATTAAACATCAGTGTGTAAAAAAATAATGCTCTGAACAACAATGGTGCAAGATTATTATGGAAGATTTTTTTTTTGTGCTCTAGCACGACGTTGCACGAAGTACAAAATAGTTTGCCCCCACTCTCGTGAAGAACATCAGGGTACTGTTTTGCCCTATCCTTAGCTGTGGTTTTAGTAGCTATTTGAGAATGAGACATATTGGCGGGGTGAAATCATTTCTTGCACGTTAAACGACATTAAACTGAGACAGCACCGATCAATCAGGTGAGTGGAGGGCTGATGATATAAATATTATGAATTATTAATTCTAAATATAATTTGCGCCAAAGTCATGGTCAGAGTGTACATTGTGGCGGAATACGAATGATAAAGCAATCTCGCAAAATGCCGATATTCCATGACGTTTTTTGCGGAAATATTGCGGTAACAAGAGAAAATTGCAATATGCGGAAAATCCTTGAATTTTGCAAGATCGCAAGGATCTGGAGGGACTGGTAGGGGGAACAGAACAGTTTGCACTGGACAACTTGCAAAGTCACTTAACTCACATGCAGATTTAAGGTACCTGATTAAAGAATTCATGCCTTGTGCATAATGTCCTCCACAGTTTCTTCACAGTTTCTTTCTTTCACAGGTTCTGCCTTCCCAATCTTCTTAAGCAGAATATAGCCTACAGACTTTAAAGCACGTGTTTCAATTCCAGGTATTTCCTGCCAGAAATAGGCTGCATGTCACCGTGGCATTGTTGCTTATGAAAAATTTAGACAGAATAATTTATCTATGCATTTTTTAACCTCCGTCTTCCACGGTGTCGCAATGAATGCATTCATTTAAATATATTCTTAATAATTTGGATCTTGTTCTTAAATTTCACAACTTGGTCTTATTTATGATTGTCAGTGAGGAGCTTCAGCCTGGGGGGAGCAGTCGGAGGTCAGAGTTTGGCCTGCCATGTTCAGCTGGCACAGCATGGGGAGACACATACATATTTTATTCTGGCCCTTGGCAAGAGCTGAGCTATAGATAGCGCTTCTTTCTTGCTCCTCTGCAAACAGCAGAGGCCTTAAAATATACAAGTAAAGGCAAAAAGGCTAGCGGAAAAGAAAAGCATCTGACTAAAGATGGGACATTACATGCTTTCCAGTGGTTGAGAATGACATGGCATGAAACAGTAGATTTTGAAATCCTGCAGAGAAAAGAGAGTGGGACATTTTCTGTCTGTACAAAAGTTTTTCTTAGCATTTTCAATTGTCATATTTAAATTTTGGCAGTCTTGGCAGTCGCCATGGGAGGGAAATGCAATACCTCCAATACCTTTCTCCCTTTGATCTAAGAAGACAGACATTGTCAAAGTTGCAATTCATTTTCCTTTCTCACTGATTCCTTTTTATTGCCTGTCCCTCTTACTGTATATTTACTCTCATTGTTCCACATTCTTCTCCCCATTCCTCTTGGCTCAATTTTCTGCAGCTCATTCCCACCATCATCTCCTTTCTCTTGCCTTGGCATCCATTGTTTACCCATCTCATCCTCACACTTCTCCGGCTCTCTCTCCATCTTTCCCTCTCACCTCTTTCTCCATTCACATCTGAATTCCACTGTCTTCTCCAACACCGGATTGCTTGTCTTCTCTGACACTTTTGTCTTTTTCTTTGTATCTGTCTAACCTCTTACTCTCTTCTCATGTACCTGTCACACTTCCAGAAGCAGTGCTGTCAGAGCTATGCCAGAGAGTTAGACTGGACTGCTCCTATTGTAAAAATGGCAAATTTAATAAATCACATAGGGAATCAGAGCTGGGGTGAACCCCCTACCTCCTCCACCCATTTGCTTCCCAAGCTGTGTAAGGGAGGATGAAATGTCTGTCTTTCTGTGTGTTGACATGTGTTGGAGGTAGAGGCAAAGAAACAACATGACAAAAGGTGTGACAAAAGAAAATGTAATAAAAAATCTGCAGATATGTAATTTCGTGGGCTCAGTTTTTGTTTTCCTTCCACAAATGTTCTCCAAATTAAAACAGCAGGGGTTTGTAGGGTCCAAAGATCTGCAGAAATGTTCCCATTATTTCCCCTGTGGCTACATCTGCTTCCTTGAATATGAATGCTTTTGGGCTGCCACGCAGGGTTGCGTGACTCCCATATATTAAAACATGCATGTGGAACAAGTTAAATTCAATTAGCAATATGTGTGATATTGCAGCATTTGTTCCACTTTGGGAAAACCTTTTATTTAGTTTACTTTATGTTGTTCTTCTTTAAGTCTTTAAGTCTGAAGTCTTTAAGCGATTTTATAAGGCCAATATAATAACAAAAGCATGAAAAAGCTGACCCTGTCCAAATTAAGCTGATTAATTTGTTTATTTAATAATGCAAAACAGTAATGAACATCTCGCTGTGGCTGGCGGAAGCTGCGCAGCCATTGGCAACCCTCAGAGCCAAGTTTCCGCGATTACACTAGTTTATCCCCTAACCCCAAAGCATTAATCAGACAAACCGATGAATTGTCGACCTCTATAATTGCTATATATACAGTATATATGTATGGATATAATATAAAACATTATATTCTATATAGTGCCAGCTAGGGCTAGGTGATATTTTCGGTGATATTTTCTTCCTGTTTTCTCACAATATAATTGTATCATATGATCAAATCATGTTATTCTTTTACGCAATGCTTTCAGCCAAATTAATGATTACAAGCATTGCAACTAAAAATTAACACAGTTAGTTGTTTTTGTTATGGTTTGTTTTCCACATGTGCAACGGCGCAGATCTCATTCCATTAAGTCATTAAGACACTTTATTTCGCTGTTGTATTTTGTCCAATGGGACATTGCTGTACACCAATTACTGTCGGAACAGCTGACCATTTTGCATTTATTACGCAAGCTTTTATTACGATCCGAGAGGGTGGAAGATAATAATAATATAATAACCTTTATTTATATAGCACTTTTCTAAACCCATGTTACAAAGTGCTTTACATAACAAGGAGATCATCAAAACCCCAATAGGGTGAGCAATAAGAGCAAACAATAAAACAGCAAAAGACAGTCAATCAAGCGAATGAAACAAACAAAACAACAAAGTACAGTCAATAAAATCAAGCAAATAAATAAAACGATCGAAGATCAGTACGTTTTAGCGCCACTTCCTCTGTTACTTTAGGCTGTTTACAAGCTTCGTAATAAGGTCAGATCAATTTATGTGAATTATTAAATTTAAAATACCCTCCGCTCCTGGCAGTCTTTTAAGTGACATGCTGTTAAACCAAACTACATTCGAAAAGTGGGTGTTTTATGGTAGGGTCATCAATTTTCACCATAAAACCTGTGGTTACACCATCACTAAAACTATTTTGTGATTCACTTTGATCTACAGGTGCAGTCGACGCACATGCCACTTGCTCATTAACATCATTAACTAACCTGTAGAGGAATGTTTGCCACAAACATTGACTGGCCAGGTCCCATAGTTTACCATTTTCAAATATCATAATTGCATTCTTATTTCAGACCTCTAAAAGAGCCTTTTTGAAATGCTAATAGAACACCCCTCGGTGTTAGCTTATGTGTGGTACATTCTGAGTCCCCCCCCCCCCCCCCCTATAAATCCTCTTGGACTCTCAGGAAACTGCATGAAGGTAATGTCAGAGGAATGAAAACAGAAACACTTAGTAATTCAGAATTATTTCAATAAATAACCTTGATGTTAAACTGTGTGTGGTGTATGTTTCTTGATGGTATTTCTCACAACTGGTTGTTGATTTTACTGATATGCATGGGACCACAAGCTAATATGACTAACTTGCTAACGCTAGTTTAAAATGCTAATGCTAAAGTTAGCCTCAAAGACTTGCAAACATATTTTAACTCTGGGGAATGACAATCAAAATGCATTTTTTTCTTTTCACGTGTCATTTAACACGTACGCATTAGGCTTTCTCACTAATTTTTCTTCACTAATGCAATAGAGGAAATAATGTTAGATGATGTACTTTAAAGACAGAGAAAGTCAGCAGTTGGAGGAGGTTGTTGTGGTGGATCGGTCAAAGAAGCAGTGGACCTTCACCCAGGAGACCACAGTTTGTGTCCTGTGGGAAACCGAAAAATGTATGTTGACCGCTGTTAATTCTTGTCTGTAAGTTAAATTCCAGAAGTTTTTGAACTTACATCACATAAATAACATAAGTTATGTACTTAACATAAATAAACTGATTTTAACCAAAACCATGATGTTTTTTTCCTGAACTCAACCAAGTCCTTTTGTTGCCTTAACCTAACCAAGTCATTTTTTATGCCAAAACTTAATCAAACTGCAACCGTAGGTCATGTGACTAAAACAACAAATGTCAAAAGTCACACATTTTCTGCATGTCTCAAACTCCTAAAATGCAGACGCCGTTAAATGACACGCAAAAAGCTTAGAATGTATGAAATGACACATGAAATGACCTTTAAAGTGGCGTGCTATTCATATGTCATCCCATGAAATCACGTTGATGCCCCGCAGGGCCTGTGCACATCCATGAGAGCAGGCATACGTCAGTTCCCTGTTTAAGAACATCCATGCCCCCTTATAGGTGAAAACGAGTGTCGGAAAAGTTCTGGTGTTAAATTGAAACAAGTGGCACCTTGCCAAAAACCTGTTGCTACAAATGTCACACATCAAATAATAATAAAAAAAAAGCCTAGCTTAAGATTTTCTTTACTTCCTCAAAGAGTGAAGGACAGTTAAAGAAGAGATCTGTGGCTTCAGACCAGCCGCACCTATTCTTGCTTCATGCTATTAAACTGGCAAAGACCTCGGAATTTGCATTTACCTCCAGTCAAATTGGACGGGCTGTTTTTACCCAGAAATGGGCGGGGGCACAACACAAGGCCAATATGAAGAGCTTATATGTAACACATAACATAACAGTGGAACGCAGTTTACTTCTATCAATCCAATATTTGTTGAGATATTTATCGGACACAAAATTTTTGACCAATACATAATAGAATAGGTGAAATGTGGCATGATATGTAATGGATCCTATAGATAGATAGATAGATAGATAGATAGATAGATAGATAGATAGATAGATAGATAGATAGATAGATAGATAGATAGATAAGTATTGAGGACATATCTTAAAAAAAGAAATAAGGGTCAAGCACTATTTATGGACAGAGGGTCACGGTCAAAGGTCTCAGTTTCTGACAGACAGTAATTCCCATAGGCTACATCAGAAATTTGTTGGAAGTGGGCCTGGAGTTGTTCAGTTGGCTTTTGGGAGTAGCTAGTGCTTCAGTGTATTTTTCGCTGACAGAGCAACCGTTGCCCTTCCTGGTGCTGGGTATCATTTTCTGTACAGGTACAGGCATCAGATCCAGCATCACTGAATCAGACTTTGTTGTATTGCCCAGCGATGTATTTTTAGAAATGGCTTCCTCAGCAAATTAGTCCTTTACCAGTGTATCTTCCAATGGGACACAAGTGTGCAAGTGTATTTTTACATGAACCTATTGCTTTCTCGTCTGTTGATTGTGATGAGTTGGATCATATCACATTTAACCTGAAACTACCAATGTTACATCACTAGAAGTTGTAGCAACAACTAGCAGCAATAGAGGTGTCAATAAGTGTTGCTAACAGATCAAACTGATTTGATGGATGCAAATGGCATCTAGAAAAAATCAGTCATCTCCTAAATTTACGATGACCATTTACGCTATATTATGCCACAGTCTGCGTTTTCTTATACTTCAGCAGTCAAACTCAAAACATGATATCAAACAAACAAATTTGTCATAACTGTAACGGTCTCTCGACATAACCTTATGCAAAATATTAATGCCGGCATTTTGTGATACACAAATAATCAAATTGATAGTTATTCAATACTGTTAGGTTCTGTTTTATTAACTTTTTTATTAGTCGATCTGTGCACTGTGATATGGACCAACCAATGTATAAGGATTCAGAAATGTTGTATGAAGAAATGTAAAAAGAAATACAGAAATAAATAAGTGAAGGGAAATAAATAGGGGAAAGAATGTAAAGGGAAAATAATACAGAAAGAAATAAAGAAAGAAATAAGTACATTTAAAAATGAATAAATTAAATGGAAATTAAATGAGAAAATAAATAAATAGGGGAATTAATACGAAGATAAATAAATACAGAAGCAAATGAAAACACATACCAATTTATATAACAATTTATAAATTAATTCATGCCTACGTTTATTGTTGATATTATTTTTTGCTGCATTTAATGACATTAATTTGTTTATTGTGTCATTTATGTATTTATTTATTTTGGATTTTGGCAGTTGCAGTCCTCCATAGTCCTCTGCTGTATTTTTTCTGCTGTAGGGAGGGAGCTAGCTGAATTTGGGGGTGCAGTTACACTATAACAGATCTGAGAGTAAGTACATTGTTAATGCTAACCCTTTTTTTGTGTTTTTCATGACTTTCCTGTCACTTTAGTGGACCCTAATAAGAACACTCAGTACATGTCTCTCAGAAAGCAAATGACGCCATATTTTATCCCTCCTGGCTCTATATGAGTGCTCTCCAATGAGCTCCCCGGGGAGGCTATGAGATGCAGAAACTGGACTGGAAACTTCAGAAATATCCTGTTTATTTTTGCTCTGTTTACTGTTTTAAAATTCTTCTGTTTAATGGCCATTTTCATATTCTGCTAAAGTCCATGAAAACATGAAAATGGGTCTGGAGTCCACTTTACATAAATTGCTGCGCTTCCACAGAGCTGTGAAAGCAATATACTTCATGCACAGGAAGCAGGGAATAAAAGCGGGATGGGAGTTTAGAAATGTGTAAACATTTACGTACATTCACACAAAAACACACGTATGCATATACATACACACTTTCACAAAAGCCTGCGTAAACAAGCAAAAGCTTGCAGCCGAACAAAAACGGAAAATTGAGAAGGGTTATCTCCTCATACAGGGCACTGTGAGACCACCAGGAGTAAGTTGACTGAAGCAGCATGCTGTTGACATCCGCTGCTTATGAGACATTGTTAACACACTCTGCACTGATAAGAGAGTAACTGCAGATAAGCGAGATGAAAAGGAGAAAATAAAAGCACCAGAGCTTTAGCTGACATTGAACCCAAAAAGAGAAGCCGGTGTGGAATTGGAGGAAGAATACTGCAAAAATATCTTGCGTGGTATTCATGACTAATGCATATATGAATGTCTAACAATATCTTGTACCCTTGTTATCATCTGTCGTGGTGTCTTGTTGGTAATTAAGTCAAATGATTGCTCTGAATTTTTTAATATTCACCAGAGTTCATGCTGAGAGCATTACAGGATAAAGTGCACAGTAATACAAAAAACATTTCCATCATGATGTTTTAGTCTTTTAAGATGGTTGATATTTGAGATGTGTGTCTTTAAGATGTGAACAAATTACATTTGTTCCAAGGAAACTATGGCTCAAGGCAGTCCTTTTTGGCGAAGCGTCTCTTCTGTTCTCAAAATGGAACAAAAAGAGATAGATAAAAACGAGTTCCAGGAGGCCATTAAATATGAATGCAAGCAGTTAACCTCAAACATGCTGTCATACAGTCTCTTTAGTCATGGCAGGTCAGGGCTAAGTGCCGCACAGCCCTTCTTGTTTGTTTGCTAACCCCAAGTACCTGAATTAGCCTTGCACTACCATAAATGCCCTCAGGGGATGGAGCTCACTTAGCTGTGAAGCCTTACTTGAACTACACACTTTCTTTTTAATGTTAGCCTACTGTTTAAGCCTGGCTTATTGACACTACAGTTAAAGTGAAGGCCAACAATTAAGTAACAATAACATTTTCCAAAAAATGGATATTAAAACTTGTCTTGTTTATAATATTTCAATCTTTTATTCAGTCATCCTTCTCTTAAGAACTTCTAATATTTAAATACTGACTGTCCCCATGTTGAGTGATAAAACGTGGGGACAATTTACTAACTCGTGTGTTGATAATCCTAATATATAATGTTTGGTTGGGGACAAAAACAAAATGGGACAGATGGTTGCGTGTTTTCGTAATCGATTACATCGAGGAGTCACGAATACCAAGCTAGTACCAGTTTGGTATTAACAATGGGCGTATCTGGGTCATGTTAGACTGAAACGTACGTGGCACCGTAATAAGTGGCCAAAAACAGTGTAATAATGGGGAAACACATTCCAATATAGCACGGAGGCAAATCTATTAAGTAATTGTATAGTTATATTCACAATATTAATAATTTTACATAATATTATAATATTAATATTAAAGCTATTACCTTATTACTTTACTATAAATACATTGTATCATTTAATTATTACCTCTTTTCTTATTAAACTATTACCCCACATAACTGTAACGTAACTGACTTACCGTCTTTGCAACATCCTATAAACTCATGTGAAATTCAGTCGTGTGAAAAACTAACTCGGGCTTGGTTGGTCCGAAGAGAACAGTGAGGTTGGGGAAATCCTTTGCAAGTCGGTGCCAGAAAGCGTAGGGAACTCTGTTTTAGTCTCTCTGCCACATATTCAAAAGCATTCCTTGAGCACAAGGCAGATCCCACCATGGCAGCCAAGGGTTGGTGCACCCTTACGTTAGTTTACAGCGATACTGCCAGCAGCAACAGCTACAGCTTGCATCAAAGCCAGTGTGCGACCTGGAAAAGGTGTTATTTTAGTCAAAGCATGTTTGTTATCCTTTATTGTACTATGAATGTAAATGTAATGTGATGTAAATAAAACTGACTTCAGCATTATAGATCTCTCTTCAAAGCCCAGCAGGAATGCTTTTTCTGTTATAGGCAGGGCAAAATATAGGAGAAACAGTTAACAGAGCCCGACATGTTGTATGGTTGTATGGTTTATCATAGCTTTAGTTGTAATCTGTTAGTAAGCTTCAAGTAAAATTATACGAATGCACACAAAGCACACAAATAACAACGTTATTTTTTCCCTTATAGCAATAGTATGTTATGTACATTATTAAAAGACGATATCTGGAAGGTCTTATTCCTAATAAAAAATAGATTACAGACAATTTCGCCACAGTTATCGTGCTAGAAATCTACTTGGGTCCATGTTTAATTCTCATGAGAACACTCTGCGACAGGATATTCAATGTGAAACATTTTAAATGATAAATTGGGGAAAATCTGCCGAAAGATTCAACCTAAATCAGGTTAGTAGATGGTGTCATGTTCGGTGTAAATGCACATGTCAGCTACTAGCCAGCTGATGTTCAAGATGTTTCATCTAAACCTATGTCTAAACTTACTCTCTAGCCTCATGCTTCATATTGGTGTAGTCTTATGTCTAAGTGGATGTATTTACGTGTATGTAAAAAGTCTATTTACATATAGCCACCTTTTATGAACGATTATGTGAGATTGTGCCCTCAGCACTTACTCACACTTTCAGCAAGTCACTGCTGTTTTCAACCCACTACATATGGTACATTTTTGCCTGTAGTGATGTTCATCATATTGATACTTGCCTGCTTAATAAAGCATGCGGTTCCACTACTTGACTGTGCTTGACTCCCATTTAAAATATAAATTGCCTTCTGGGTATCTTAGATAGATTTAATATTGAAGACATAAGGATTCAAAATTGAAAACACTGTTTTTAGTTTTTGTTTTTCTTAAATAAAAATCTCCAGTAAGTAGATATCCAGCCTTCTTCAAGCATTGTTTGACTGTCTGACTCCCTCTTTAATCACGCATACATGTGTGTTTTATCACAACAGCAGTGGCTGGGGTCTTAATAGGAAACTATTCAAACAATGAACAAAGGTCTCATGTATCCCACGCCCGCTGCTTATTGTTGGTTAACAGTGAGTGTGCATACGTATGTGTGTGAGTGAGATTGGCATAACGCTGCTGTTCAGGAGATATGGACGCGCTACAAGCAATGACAGCATGAGGGGGAAGTTACTGTCGATGGTTTCGTGTTATTACTGCTGCGCACAGACATGCGTGAGCATCTGGGGATAAGCCCTTCTGTTGAAGGTATATTCAAGGACCAAACAACTTTGAGGACTTTTAATAATTTAGAAATTTGTGATGAAAACATTGCTACCTTGCCAACCGGAAGGCATAAGCCAACATATCTCCCGAATGACATCCTGGCCGCTTTACATCATCTCTTGCATTTGGTTGTTGGGGTCAGTTAGGGTCGACATACCGGCAGCAATTCCCTATTTGACAAGTTCAACCACAAGTGAATCAGATCATATATGTATCATTGCAGAGACAACATTTGTTCTGAGGCCGCAGTGGCTCTGTTATTATTAGCTTTCCACTTGTGATATCAAAAACAATGTGTATACTTGTGCCTCTTCACTTTCACCCTCGTACTCTTCATCTCCCTCTTCTCCTGCTCTTGCTTGCTCATTGGCATGCACGATGAGCCTCCGCAGGGAGCAACACATCACCATTATTCATGGAAAGAGAACACCTCATAGCCAGACTGACAGATCAAAAGATGTTGTTGATAGGTGGGGGTAGTGGTGGTGGGGGTGATAAATGGTCCTGTCTTTTGGATATTGCTATGGCCTACTGCTGTAAGTTTGGGGACAGACAGATGTTTTCACAGTTCTTCAAGCAGTTGTTTGTTCTAGGCCACAGTTGTCCAACCCTATAGAATATTCTCTGATATAATGCCTACAGTATAGACAAATCAGTACTTCTTACATAGATTGAGGGTCTAACTATGTCACTTCATTGGAATAAATACACCACATGCTATAAAAAAAAGGCATTATATTGTAGCAATGTCATACACATAAATGAGTCAGAACGTATCTAGTCAGGTCATTGGAAACTCCTTTACATTTGTAATTCCCTATTGTTGGAAAACAAACTCCTCTCTGGTATCCTCTATTTCCCCATAGCTAGTTGTTTTGGAGTCATTCATCAGGAAGAGTGAGACTGAGCCATCAGGGAAAGCACTGGCCGGATCCCTGTAGAGACGAAGCAATATTGAATTGATGGAATCATTTTAAAGGCCAGGGAAAAAAAATGGAAAGAAATAATACTGTGCTGCTTTTTTAACAGTGTCTGAACGGGGACAGCCTAGTGGATCATGATGCATATACAATCTCTTATATCCCCCCCCAAAAAAGAGAGAGAGAGAGAGGGAGGGAAAAAAATTGAATGCAAACTATTTTTGGCCGTCGTGCATCCGTGAATGTGCTTGCATTGTTACTATATGTTGTGTGTCTGTCACTATTTGCAAAATGTGTTTCACCTTAAAGCCTTATGCCATGCCTGCCATTTTCACTTTGGATCTCTTTCTCATAGCCATTGACCCAAACACGGAGTCAGTAGAGGATTTGATGCAGCGGTTCCAGGACAGTTTCCGTGTTCCCAACACGCCCACAGATATGTCTCACTACCAGCATGTCATGCACAGCTCATTGACAGGCCGCCGGAGGGTCCCTAGCCACACCAGAGGTAGGACAAAAAGTCATTCAAAAAGTTTTCAGTTTTGTTGGAAGAATGTCACGGACCTTGCACGTGAGAGGATTTCTAATATTTGCATGTTCTCTTTAATTTTACAATGCATACTGTACAATGTTTTCTGACTTTCGGTGCTTCTGTGGTCCTAATTTTATGGTTATATGGATATTTAATCTCAGAAGTACCTTCTAATAGATGCATACATTCATGGGTTAGTGCGCAATGAGCATGAGGTTTGAGCTGCTTTAACTCAGCTTTGTGAGATGTGTACATTTCCTTGCAGCCATTAACCATTATTTGCATTTTGAAGCCGATTAGGGTGTCACAGTTTGCCCACTGAAAGTCACTTTGTGAGTTTTTTTTAAATAATACACCAAACTGGAATACCGAATTGCGCAAATATTATCCAAAGAACGGTGCTGGAGATTCAGCGTCCAGATGGCAATTGTGTTTGATGCATTCGTATCAGTATGACATAATACACATCTGTGTGCAGTTTAAATGGCCTTTATTATTCTTAATCTTATAATGAGGGAGGAAACACATCCAAATAGAGTGAAAAATAAGATTCAAATATACGACCTCTGGAGAATTGCCAAACCCCTTTAAAGACAATGTTTCACAGTTCATTTCACAATTAATTCCCTTCAAATATTTGTGACTCAACATTCTGTATCCCATTTGATATCTGGGAAACGTATTAATATGTAGATTATTTTCTTTTACGTCATGAAACTGATGTAGACGCAAGATATAGTGTATGGGTATGGCACATGAGAAATGCCATGCAGTGACCGACACAGGGACAGATTCATACATCTTGCATTGGGACCACATACCCTTGTATCCAACCTACTATAAATGCTTGCATGTAGCTGTCCAGGGTAAGTACATGACTAAGTCTCACTTAAATTTAGAATGAATTCAAGAGAATAATTTGATTTATTATGGATGGAAAAACATACCTACCTTCTCATAGAATATTTAAAAACTAGCCTCTATTTACCGTTCTAACCTTTACAATTTGTCAGCTTACATCTGTGGCTTTCCGTTTCTTTAAAGATCAAATGGGAGCACAGTTTCAGTTGTAAAAAAAAAAAAAAAATCTAAGCTTGATGCAATTTTAAGATGGGACACTCTGCCAGCCTCTGCCACAACAATAAATTTAGCTAATTAATCAGACGTGTTGTAAAAATTTGTGTCGTTGGTCATTTTGTTACGACTACTGAGACATTAACATTGAAAATTAGACAGTGACCGTGATGACCTATACCCTTGACACTCCTCTTGATCACAAAATACAACACTAAAACATTATTTTTGGATTTTATGCCTATGTAACTAATAATTCTAGTCACATAGCTGCTGGTAGAGAGAGTTTATATTTCTCGCTATCTAAAACACTTCAGCTTGGCTCGTTCTTGTCTTGTTTGCTGTTTAGGAATTAACTTTGTAATATAAAATGTGTCTTGTGTGTCAACCAACTGGGCAAATCATGCCTCTAAAATTTCATCCATGCAGGTCAAGCTCCTCAAAAACTCTGTGAAGGCCTGTGATTAGGGATGAAGAAAAAGTCTAAGCCAATACTAAAAACATGATGATGAGACAAACACTTTAACTTTCTCCTTTAGCCTCTCTCAAACTAACAGAGTTCCCTCCTCAGTTTGTTTGGTCAGACCTGGAAAGTTAGGGCTGCATTAATTAAATGAATGCATTGCCAAATTCCTTTAGAAGTGCACCAGGCAAAAGCCAAGAGGAAAGTGGATTGTGGTTGGGAAGGTGCTTTTTGTTTCCATTTTGGTACTTGATAGACTTTTTATGCTGTGTTTCATTTTATCTTAGCCCGTGGGCCTGTTGTAGCTGAGTAGATCAGGTTAAAGTTACTTTGCAAGTGTAAATTGAATACCAATAAATTATTTTGGCAGTGTAAATAATACACACATTTGGCAAAATAAGCTTGGGGGCAATATTCTAGACAGTATGGCCCAGTAATACTTGGCATCACAGGCCTAACAGCTCATAGCTGGCTAATAGCTCTTCTTCGTCCCCTCATGTTGCACACTGGAGGCCACAGTGACTCACTATCGCCTCTCGAGGCACACGCGGTATTACAAAAAAAGACGGGGCCGCAGCTAGTTGGTTAGCAAACTGCTCTGGTCTGTGCAGGTGACCATGAGTTATTTTCAAATGTGCTTTATAAATAATATTTATTTGACTGTATAATGTCCCACCCAGATTTGCATGGGAAAATCAGCACAGATGCATACATGTGGCTACAGTAGAACTAACTGACAGCCTGTAAATTCGATATAAGGTACATTAAACGGTTTTGTAAAAGCAGGGCCAGTTACTCTGTTGTCAATGACCTTCCCAATCAATGATCCCTCTCTTGCCTGAGTCAGTAAATTTCTCATACCATGTGAAGTTTTGAGAGCGTTCGCTTTTCATGTTTTGATCTATGTGGAATATTCCATTACAATGAGATGCACTCAGAAGCCCTTTCTTTTGTAGTCCTATAACCCCCTGGATATGCTTTTTTCCAGCTCTGTGAACACTGATGACGATCTGGAGTTGACATGCTGTGCACTGCTGTCCTCTTTCACTCTTGATCAGGGGTAGCAGTTCATCCTAAGTCTCTGATTCGTCTTTCCCCCGTAGACTTTTACATGGCATTACAGGCGCTGGGAGTGACAGTTAAGGCCTATGAGTAGGAGACTTTGTCATAGTGTTACTGTCCCTACGCTTGGTGCGAGGTACCGAGCGTGGGTCATTTTTGGCCGACAGTAGACAGAGTTTTTCCTGTTAAATGTAGTGTATATATCAAAATCTATTTTAGTGTGTCATTCTATCAACAGTGTCAGACTGAAGCCTAGCGCTTGCAAGAAATGTTTGCGATTTTCTCTCACCAAAAATTGCCACGAGAAACCGCTTGTGGGGGAAAATATCCTCTTCCTTTTCAGTAATAAATCCGTTTTGGAGATGTAGAAAATGTATTAAGACATTAATGTATTAGTTTTGTATGTGGTGTACCTTGATGTTTGATATATGAATGCACCAGCCATTTTCTGGCATATGGGACCTGTTCTACCCTCAAACATGAATTAAAAAAAAAATGCGTTTTACAATGTGAAAAGCCTACAGAGTCCCTTTAGAATGTGCTGATGTAGCCATCCAGGACTCGACACATTGAGATTTTGTCAAATATTAAGAATTGTCCTTAAAGTTCCTCCCCTATTTGCATGCACATCTGCGCATGCTATTCCCTGCTGTGGTGTTAATGCATTTCCATGTGCTGGCTAGAAGCTCTGGTAGTGTTTTGATGTGTCACAACGAATACTTTGGCTCATTAGCATGAGGATAACCTTATGGTTATTATCCAGCCTTTCTCCAGTTTAATTGATGCTTTGAAGTAGCACATGAAAGTAGTTTTGTGTAGTTTGGTGTGTGTGTGTGTGTGTGTGTGTGCGTGCGTGTGTGCGTGCGTGCGTGCGTGCGTGCGTGCGTGTGTGTGTACGTGCGTGTGTGTGTGTGTTCCATGGTGCTTGAATTCATTCCATGCTTAGCTTCACTTTCAGCAGTCTTCAATCTTCGCTGCAGACAAAACACAGTGATTACAGCTGTGGGTCTGCTGGCCTAGGGCTTCTCGCCAACAGGCCATACAGCTGATCTACTGCCAGAGCATGTGGCTCAGTTTTGGTATGTGCTTTTCTAAAAGACCTTGAGAGCAAGAGCGAGAGAGAGAGAGAGAGAGAGAGAGAGAGAGAGAGAGAGAGAGAGAGAGAGACAGAGATAGAGAGAGA
>JBBPCS010038677.1:0-20867 GCA_037974645.1 Hollardia meadi
AAAAACTCAACATCAATGTCTCTTTCCAGAAATCACGACCCGGTTACTCAAGATAATCCACAGACCTTGTTGTGAGCAGTTTCAAAGAGGAACTATTTTCTTTCTGTATCACCACGCAGAAGGACGAGAGGCTAACTAAGCTAGCTTACGTTACAGCCTAGAAGCTTCTCATCCATGAGTAGATGCACACTTCCTTCTGTGCAGTGATACAGAGAAAATAGTTCCTGTGTGAAAGGAGACATTTTAAACTAGTGCAGCACTGAGTGATGTGTGTCCTCACCGTCTCTGCAGGTCTTCCCGTCCTCCAGCAGCTGGACTCCGGTGGGACAGGCACACTGATAGAAGGGCTTCATCGGGGACAGGAGACAGAGGTGGGAACATCCGCCGTTCTTCACCAAGCACGGACTGTTCACTACTGTCAACACGCAGAGGACACACACAGAGGACACACACACACACACGCAGAGGACACACACACACACGCAAAGGACACACACACACACGCAAAGGACACACACGCAAAGGACACACACACACGCACGCAGACGACAAGCACACACAGAGGACACGCACGCAGACGACAAGCACACACGCACGCAGAGGACACGCACACACGCAGAGGACACACAAACACACAGAGGACACACGCACACACAGAGGACACGCACACACGCAGAGGACACGCGCACACACGCAGAGGACACGCAGAGGACACACACACACACACACAGAGGACACACGCAGAGGACACACACGCAGAGGACACGCACACATGCAGAGGACACGCACACACACAGAGGACACACGCACACACACAGAGGACACACGCACACACACACAGGTAGGAGTTGGTTAATCTTCATTAAAATCTGATCAGAGTCTCTGACAATGATCTTTAATGAAACGCTTTTAACTTTTAAATAAGAAATAATTCAATCGATGTAACGCCTAATATTGAAAAATGCGACGTCCTCAAACGTCTCGTTATGTCAGACCAACGGCCCCAAACAGAAAGAGAAGTTCTGAAGAAGATATTCTCATGTGAGAAGTTAAAGATTCGTCTTTACTTCAATAATTCTTCATAAAAACCTGATTTAAGCTGAAACGATGATTAAACTGATTAAATGTACTCATACAACCTTAACAAAGATGGAGTCCTGTGATATCAATGACACTCCAACATGATTATTATCTTTACATTTTAATATATTTATAGCTGACATACAGAAACATCTAAATGTTAAAATGAGAAAACTGGTTCTTTGATGGACTTTTAATGAAGTCATCGTCTCAGTTAACCTGCAGGTGACAAAATCCTGTTAAAAAGGCTGAAAGTTCATGTTGTTCTGAGCCACGACAAACATTTACTCATGAGACTGAAGCAGCTTTCACCTGTTGGAACATCAGAACCAGGAGACATGTTCAGGTCTGGGTAGAGGACATGTCTCTGTGACACCTGAAGGACTCACTACAGTCTGAACAACACATCTCTGTTTGTGATAGAGATCAGGAGCAGCAGCTCACCGATGTGTTCAAGAGGAGGACGACACATCAGCGTTGGAAACACGCTACTCGATGACAGGTGAGCTTCAGGTAAACACTGAGGTATGATGACATCATGACATCATGAGAGCTCGTTGATCTTGTCTAGCGGTGAGCGCTCGAGCTAGTGGACGCTTTTAGCTCAGCGGCTACAGTGAAGATTTCAGCTGATAAAGGGTGTAAATAACATCTTTTCAAATCAATTTGGGATCTCAGGGCTTTCGTAGACTTTGATTACACCAGAGGTCCTCTATGGAGCCATTTCATGTTTTAAATCAAGATTCCCTTTAAGGAAACACATTAATGACACAATATAAAAGGCAGGACTGTTGTTGACCTTTGTTTTCATGTCACTTCTTGTCTCCACCTCTTAAAGCTGCTTTGTCTCCGACTTCGTTTCCCTCCACTGACTTCCTGAGTAAAACATTGGTATGAAAGGTGAACAGGACGCGTCGGCGAGGACGTCTGAACTCACGCGTGTTTTGTCTCTTGGCGCTGAAGACGTGAATGTCCATCGGAGAGAAGATGTCCGAGTGGACGATGCGTTGCTCGGCTCCGGTGTTTTTGCTGCACGAGTGGATGGAGTGGGTGTTCCAGTCGGTCCAGAACAGCGTGTCCTCGTACAGAGTGAGGGCGAACGGGTGAGGCAGCTCCCCTTTGACCACCACCTCCCTGAAAGTAAACGACAGTCAGATTCATCCTGAACATCCTGCTGCTGGTTCTGTATCATGATGAAAACCATCATGGAGGGTTTTACCCAGAACACCAAACATACCAATATTACTGCCTGCTGATGGACTCGACTTCTCACACCACGGCAGCACAAACACCAAAATAATCCCTTTAAACACTGAACTTTACACATTTTACTACAAAACTGTTTCTGCACTGAACTAAAGAAGTTAGTTAAATAGTTAATAGTTAAAATAAAATAGTGTATAACTGGAGAAACGCTGATTTAAAGCAGGAAATATTCGATCAATAAAAGGATAAATGTGATCAGATGTCAGCTTTGACACCTGGTTTACGGTCGGATTGCTCATTTTCAATTCGTGCTTCAGTGAAAGGTTTTTCAGTTGTCTCCATGGTAACCAGAGAGCCCCGAGTGTATTTGTGTTGCCCTCAGTTTCAATCACACAAATGTTTGTAACTTATTAACTATCTAATTATTAGGTTAACTGTTGATTGTATTTGTTTTGTTCACTTGACGCTGCCTTCTCCACACAACCACACAGTTAACAGCACAGCAATCTGCACTGTATAAAATACCTGATGTGTATATTTAACTGTAGAATGTAAAATTCTGACCAGCCTTCATGCTCTGAACATTTTTCTTCAAGATTAACAACGAGAAACATTTCTGACGTCTGACTGCCTTTAACGCAGCGTGAGTCGGTAAAACCAGCAGCCGAGTTGGAGAACCGGCCGCTGGTCCTGAATGTGGTGCTGGTTCTGTACCTGGAAGAGCCGTCCAGGTTGCAGCGGTGGATGAAGTTGTGTTTGGCGTCGGCCCAGTACAGCTTCTGCTGGCTATAGTCCAGCGTCAGACCGTTGGGCCAGTAGATCTCTCTGTCGATGATCATGGAGCGATTGGTCCCGTCCATCCCCGCACGCTCGATCTTTGGGATCTCGCCCCAGTCGGTCCAGTACATGTACCTGAGGACACACACACATCAGTACCTGAGGACACACACACGCGGAACTGAGAGGACACACACACGCGGAACTGAGAGGACACACACACGCGGAACTGAGAGGACACACACACACACATCAACACCTGGAGCATCATGGGAAAACACAGATTTATATATTATTATTTTCTAATAATTGTGAGGAGTAATTTATCACAGATCAATTTCAAAATGTATTTTCTCTTTTGTATATTTATAATTGTTTTAAAGAGAACTTCAGAGAATGTTTAACGCATACGAAGGACGGAGTCGATCTGTGGACGTAAACTGCAGTCAGACGTCGTCTTTGACTTGTAGCCGGTGGGAAACAGACGGTCGGCAGCGAGTCGGAGGGAGGAGTCGGACAAGAGCCCGATCCATTAATGAGTCTAATTACACTGTGTTTAAAATGTGTGTTCTGGACTGACAAAGCCTCTGTTATCAGCATCTGGGTCCAGTCTTCAGCACAGGTTTCTGCCTGCTCATCAACTACATATCAAAAACTAAAGATTAAAAACTAAAGAAAAGCTGCGACTCAACATTATTTTCATTTTTCATGCAGGAACGCCTGAACTCACCACTTCACACTCTGAAAATGTGAACACTACTTTCCTGATCATGAACTCATCACATATTTAATGTGAATTCAACCTGGGGGGGGGTCAGGACCCCCAAGATTCCAGAAGATATATTTTATTATCTACCTTTTTGTGAAATATCAGATTCTTTAACTTCTGCAGGTGTCTAAAAATCTTCAAATGACGCGATTTGAGAAGGAAAAACGACTCAACTGACAACCTGTGATGTCACCTGAGGATAAAAATACTATAGGTACTATTGGTACCTATTAATACTATATACTACTGTAATACTATAGGACTCATCAACTATTTAAGATGTTAAACGTGTTTATTGAATGTCAATTAACTAATTGATTCATAAGATAATTTTTTTCAGCACCACCCCATCAGTGCAGTTTTGGTGATTTGCTGATGAAAAACCATCAAGGACAATTATTTTAATTATCGATTAATAAATGTGTCTATAAAATGGCAAAAAGAGCCTAAAGTGACGTCTTCAAGTTGCTTCTTTTGTCCAAAACCCAAAAACTCTTCATTTACTGTCAGAAATGACAAAGAAAAGCAGCAAATCTTCACACTGAAGAAGCTGCAAGCAGCAGATGTTTGACTGAAACGTTCACATCAGTTTATAGACGGTCAAACTGTGTCGCTCGGTATCATGTCGTCCTCCACCTCCAGACGTCAGAGTGAACCACTAACAGAGCAGTCGGGCCTCTCCACCTGATCCCACTGAGGCCCAGACAAAAGCCTGAACTGATCGCTGCCAGGAGCCAAACGCAGCAGCAGCAGCAGCAGGTTGTTGGGTTTCACCGCTAGCAAAGCCTACTAGCTGCGACTGAGCTGCACGAGACGACTGGACGGCAGGAAACGCACCGAGCGGCCGGACGCTTCGGAGGCGACTCAGAACATCTTAAACATTCAGAAGCTGTTACTGCAGTCTGAACGATGCAGCCGAGGCAGAAAGAGGAGAAACACTCAGCGCATCCCCTCACCACAAGAGCTGCATTGTGTTTGCTACCTGATGCATTAATCATCCCAGTTGAACAGAGTCCAGCTCTGCGTTCCAGCCTGGATTTGGAGAACCCGACAACACACTGAGGAATAAACGCTGGAATATTTTAACTTTACCTCATAAAAACGGTTTAAGACTTTCTGTAGTAAAGTGTGGAGGCTCATTTTCTACAACACAAACAGAAAAACAGGTCATGAGAGCAGGAGTTCACTTCAGGCTAACATCAAATATTTAACCAATAAAACTGTTCCGACCTCGACTTCGGCCTCACAGCACACACTAAATAATATAATGATTCCTGATGTTCTGACCTGAAATCAGGAGCATCTGTCTGCAGACTTTACTCGTTATTTCAGTTCAGTGTTGCTCTCCAACAAAGACCATTTCTGATAATAAAGACTCAAAAACTTTTAATTTATAGGGGAAGAATAAAAACGGGAAAAAGTAATCCAGTTTAAGTAAAGCAGCTGTATGTCTGAATTATACAAACACATGCAAGCGTCTCGTAGCTCACACAACACACACACGCCTGGACTTTAAGCAAGCAGATTGGTTGATCAGGAAGCAGAACAGATTGAAATGAATCAAAGAACCATGTGACCATCTCAAACACACATTTAACACCTTGCTGACACACACTGAGACCAAACAGGAAGTCATTCACTGTGACGACAGATTCTATACAAACATCACCTCTCGCTGATTTACGGAGTTTCCTGATGAACAGATGGCTTTACTTGTTGCTGAAGTAACCGCTAACTGATGCTAACTGTAGCGGGCTCAGGAGCCAGTGAACACGGCCGGACGGAGACCAAACACAGCCTCTGAGACCAACTGAGGCCAGTTTGATCACAGGGAATCCAGTACTGAGGTGGTTTACAGAGTTTCCTGATGGGCAGATAATGTGACTTATTGTAGCTGCTGTTAGACAGTTACTGCTAGCTCAGTTAGCCATGCAGAGGTCCCATTAGCTGACTCAGTCCCAGAGCGAAACAAGAAAGCCACCTTGGTACTGTATGCAATAGTATAGAACTGTAATAAAACAATAAGAATTAGGGATACATGATATGGATTTACAGCAGTCCACATAGTGAATGTGGACAGTGAGGGACAGACAGTGGTCGTCCTCTGTGTTCTGGACTCGCTGCAGTCCCACACGCCTCCTCCGTCTTAGTAACAAACAAAACAAAACAGCTGCTCAGGCAACAATGAGCAACAAACAAAACAGCACAAAACACCAACGTATGCAACTCATTTAGGAGCCTCATTTTGCAGCAGTCATGTTAATGAGCACACACACACACACACACACACACACATAGCTGGTGAGTGATTAAATGAGAAGCTGCTGTAGTTATTTGTACAGCAGTGAAGTGACGGCGCATCAGATGGTGTTACAGAAACATGTGAAACTGATTCTGCGTCTCGTCACACCTGAACACCAAAACAACATAGATTGTATTTTTCTCCTTCCTTACTGACAAAACTATCAGTTCATACCTTTATTTTGAAATGACAGGTTTGTTTCCACTTCCTTCTTCCAGTTCATCCTCTCTGTGACGTGTTTCTGCTCTCGTCAATTTTAACACAATAACTTGACTCTCTGTAGGTCATCACTTGTTTCAGTAATTAGCCTCTCCCAGTGGCCGAAGCAGCCCGCCCAGTGGAACCATTGGTCGTTGCCTTTTATTTCTGGTCTGTTTCCTGTTCACACCGACTTTTAACAAACTAAATAAATAAATAAACAGACAGAACCAAAAGTCAAACAACGACGAAGAAGTGAGAGTTGACCTTGAAGCTGCGGGGATACAGACAAAATGAATTAGAGTTGAAACGTTCAGTCCATGTGGGGTCACATGATCCGGACTGTTTGATGATGTCATCATGTGGTCAGACTCCAGTTGTTCGTGTGTTTTGTATTCTGGTCTGTTCAACACGTGGAACAAAGAAGCTAACGAGACAGAAACAACAAGAATCTGCTTCATTTCACCGACACTTTGTTCTACAAGGAAGCTGAATCCTTATCCAATGAGAGCTGGACACACCGATGGCCCCGTCTCTAAAGGATGCTGCACCTCCAGCACAGAAACGTCAAAATAAAAGTACACAACAAAACGAGACACCTCACGGTCACAAACGAATGTTTAGAAACAGCTAATAAGATTAAAACAATAATCATTTATTAAGTCATTGCTAAAACCTTCCAATTTATTTCTAATCAATACTAATAAGTAGAGTATCTGTCATGTATTTCACACTCAGTTTGTTTCCACATGTTCCTGTTAGTGTGAACTTTTGCTCCAGTGGCCTGGTTTCACTGTTGACGAGTCAGACAAAACAAATGTGACAAAAACAACTGTACCCGCAGAAGGAACTCTCCGGAGAGAGCAAGCGCCGCTCGGCGTGACTTTTATCTCCGACACCGTGCTGGATCAAACACGGAGGGGGAAGAGTTTCCACGAACAGAAACCCGAGAGAGAAAGACGACCCCACATTTAAATAAAACTAATGAATACATTACAGCCTCTTTTATCTGCGTCCTGATGGATTTACATCCTAATCCGACGCCTCTGTGGAGCCCCACACTAGAGACAGAGGAGGAGGAGGGAACGTGGTGATGAAGGACAGGAGGAGAGTTCTGTACCGACTACAGTGAGCCTCACCAGCAGGTTGGTTTATAATACTGTACACTGCAGGTCAACATTAAAGTTATTATTACCATAACGTGAAGTGATAATCCATGAAGTTCAGCTGGTTCACTATTTAATCTGTAGAGACAATCCTGTGCACGGCTGTTTTAAATGATTTTAAATGTTTATTTTAAACACAAGCTCATCTTACATAATGTAGTTAGGGCTGGACGATGTCGGCAAGGTGAAAACTATATCATTTCCTGCTTGTTTGATTAATTGTTATGAAACACATTCAGAGAGGATTTGACTTAATATCTTTATTCTCAATTATCTGGTGATTTTCCTTTGGGGGAGGGGTGTGTGTGTGTGTGACTCACCCTTTAATCCCACCAGGTAAGTCTTTAACGTCACATGTCTGATGGAGCATCATTCCTGTCTGATTTTATTGGCTGAGTATTTCATGTAGTTAAATGGTTTCTTTCTTGTCTGTTTTGAGAAGTGAAACACGATCTGGAGTCTGTACAGGTTGTTTTATTTTGAAAACTGACCGGACTGTCTATGCTCTTCCTGTGTCTGGCTTCCTGTCTGACTAGATCTGCTCTGTGCAAGTCCCCCAGGAAGAGCGCCAGGCCGTGGAGCCGATTTAACATAGTGGCCAAACTGTGAAACTACAACGTCACGTGATGCACGGGCCCAAAAAGACCTTTTCCCATAAGCTAACATTGTGAAAGGCGCAGCTGTAAAACGGTGGATACATTTTTTTGAGCGTCATAACCCCCCTGAGAAATGACTCGTTTTGGTATCAGAATTTGATCCATTGGATCTGATTGCATTTATAAAATCTAGAAGAGCCGCATGATTAAATTATTGAATCACCATTCAAGTTAACGGAGCGCTAAACAGGAAGTTAGCCACTCGACTGGCGGGCCCAACAATGAGGAAGATCTGGGTAATTTTAGACCCGGGAAGTCGATCGTCTTTTGCTTCATGCGTCACTGAGCAACTTTCATAACAATGAACATCGTCATCGACATCATCAATGACGTCTGCAGAAACACAGCAGAGAGGACGAGCAGAAAGGAGGAAGTGAAAACAAACCTGTAATTTCAAAATAAAGGAGTGGATGTTTGCTGTTAGTTTTGGCAGTAAAGAAAGATTTTTTCATTCACCTGTACAGTTATAGAGGAAACACTAAGACGTACAATAAGCCGATAGTGATTATGGTGAAGTGTGTCTTCATTCGACTACATCTCAACACAAGAAAACAGGCGGCTGCAGTTTGATTACAAGCTAAATGTTTTTAACAGCTTTCAGTCGATGTTCATCAGCTCTTATCTTGTGAAAAAGAAAAGGAGCTGAGAGTCTGTCAGAGTGAGATAAAACAGTCAGAACTGGGTGGATCTGTGTGTTTAATCTCTCTCTCTCTCCAGCTGATAGAACACATTCCTCAGCTGCCTCTTCATCACTCCTCATCCTCACAACCAGAGAAAAAAACACTGACGCTGTTGTCTGCGTTCCAGCAGGACTCTGAGGACGGAGCCCAGTCAGCCTGCAACCCAATCTGATCCGGGACGAGCTCCAAACAAAGCAGCAGAGACACACCCCTCCTCCTGTTGTTCAGGAGCCTCAGGCTGCGACCACAAACACACACTGACAGCAGGAACCCGACTCTCAGCCACACATCCAGGGTCAGCACAACCCAGTTCACACTCACCCTCGTTCTGGATCCAGAGCGATGGCCCTCGGCTGGTCCAGCTCCTGCCAGAACAGAACTTTCCTCAGAGACCCGTCCAGCTCCGCCACCTCGATCCGATTGGTTTCCGAGTCCGTCCAGTAAAGTTTACTCCCTAACCAATCGCAGGCCAGTCCGTCTGGGGACGCCAGGCCAGGGATCACTATCTGGATCGCGCTGGCTCCCGACTGGTTGAAGACGGTGCGTTTGATGGCCTCCTCGCTCACATCGCTCCAGTAGATGAGGCCCTGGGAGTAGACGTAGTCCACAGCAGCCGCGTCCTCCAGCCCCCCCACCACCACTGTGGCGTTGGCCTTCTCGTGTGCCGCGTCTACGAGCCGAAGGTCCCGCCGGTTCGCATACAGCAGCAGAGGAACGCCTGAAGAGACGGAACAAAACACCAATTAAACCGCTTTAAAAATACACTAAAATATTCTATTTAAACAGTTTAAAATACATAAAAATACTCCAGTTAAACTATTCAAATACACTAAAATACACCATTTAAACTGTTTAAAATACTCCAGTTAAACTGTTTAAAATACACTAAAATACACCATTTAAACTTGAGGTTGAGCGATGGTGGACTTAAGTGGACTGGTGTACATTAATAAAGATAGTTTAGAGGATGAAAAAGCTGACAGCTGATGAAATGTGATTTCAAATCATTTAGTCATTAAACTTATTTAAATACATCTGTGTGTTAAACTATCGATTGTCAAATTGTTCAAAGTTTTCTTTAATTTAGTAAACTATGGATGAGGATGGGATTTGTGCTGTAACAATTAGTCAAATTATTGATTAGTCTATTAGTCTGCAGAAATCGGTTCAACAACTAGTTTAGTAATTGATTTCCTGTTCAAGTAATTTAAGAATGAAATAAAAAATATTCTCTGGTGTCAAGTTTCTCTAATATTTTTGTTCTCTGTTCTTTCTGATATTTTAGACTAAATGATAAATTAATTGATAATGACAAAAGTTATTAGTTGTAACCTCTCTTTTCTTCTGTATGAGTTTTTTCTACATAAACCCGTTTGTGTCCTCGTCTCTCCGTCATATTAAGAGTTTATTAAGAGTTTATAGAGATAAGCAGCTGCAGACTGATGATCTGCTTCGTGTCGTTATCTGTTGGCTGAACCTAAAGAAAACAGTGTGTGCTAACGCGACATGTTGTTAGCATTAGCAGCCGGGGACTCTCTGCTGGATCTTGGCGCTCGGCCTGAACCACTATTTGACACATCAGAGAGGAGGTCAGCGAGCGCCGGCTGCCAGCCTGCTTTCACTGCACTCGGGGGGAGTTTCCTTCTCCAAATATTTACTACATCACAACATTAAACCCTGAGACACGCGACCCTCCAGACTGCTGTGACCCTCCACACACTGACGGGAGGACACGTCACCGTCAGAGGTCGAACCATAAACCTCATTTATCTGATTCATCCACTGTTTGGTCTGTCCAACAATTCTGAATGTTTTACAGACTGGTGCTCCAAAAACTACATAAATGACTAAAAGATTATCTGAATTGTTGCTGATCAAATCAAATAACCGTTTCAACTCTAGATATAATGTCCTTTTCTAACAGCAGAAGTCTCAGATTGTTCTGTCCCTTCAGGTTTTTCAGACAAGAAGAAATGAGGAGACGTGATTTTGAACTATGGAGAACTGAGACGGACATTTCATAGCCCAAACAACTAATCAAATAATTAATCCACAGTGAAAATAATCATTGATCCTAAACTACCTCGAGATGTTTTGAGTCCCGACTAAATTGCGACACCGTGAACGCATCACTCTTTGATTTTCATAAATTTAAAAAACAGTGCAGCTGCTCAGAAAACACATTTCTCCTAACATATCTTCATCAGTAGGGCTGGCACTAATAATTATTTTCATTATCAATTAATCTGCCAATTATTTTCACAAGTAATAGATTGGTTAGTCTATAAATACCCAAAAAAAATGCTCATCACAAAGTGACGTCTTCAAGTTGTTTCTTTCTTTTGTCCAAAACCCAAAAACTCTTCATTTACTGTCAGAAGTGACAAAGAAAAGCAGCAAGTCTTCGCATTGAAGAAGCTGCAACCAGCAGATGTTTGACTGAAACTATTCATCCATTATCAAAATAGTTGGTGGCTAATTTTCTTTTGATTGACTAATCGATTATTCAATTAATCATGGCAGCTCTTGATGACCGTATGGGTGTTCAGGTGGATCCAGATGGGGTTCAGACCTTCACATTCTCTCTGTAACGAGCCGACCACCATCATGTTCATCAGACTGAGCCTCGATCTTAGATTCACACCTGAATAAAAACTAAAGTAAAAAGTCACCAAACTTTCAACCACATCCCAGTAAATAGACCCTGCCCAGGTGTTATCATGGGGCAGACTATAACCTGAAAAGCTCAAGGAAAAAAACACTGAGTGAAACTTGAGTAGGTATGAACAATTATCAAATCTGATTATCAGTATCTGTGTTTTTATAAATGATAATGCCGATAAATGATTTTTCAAAATAAATGTAGTGATATATAGTATAATTTATATTATGTATTAATAATATGAATCTGCAAAGTAACTTAAGTTATAGTATAATATTGTTTAATGTAGCAGAGTGGAAGAATAAAGTAGCGGAAAATGAAAATACTCAAAATTGTACTAAATACAGTATTTGAGTAAACTGTACTTAGTTACATTCCATCTCTGGTTTTACTAAACTTTGATACTAAGATTTTTATTTTTACTACAAACGTAAATCATTTCCAAATATCAGTTATTGGTCTCATTGATTACTAACAATTGGTTATAGGCCCTGAAAAAAGATACTGGTCAATCCATAAAGTTGAGTTTATCTTTTTTATAGAGAAATAGAGAAAAGTAAACTGACCAGATGAACACAACACCAAATGAGCTGATGATGAGCAGAACTAATTTATCAAAACTGGATTTTATTTGAATTTATTAATCAATGCGATGATTTTGATCGGCTGGATTGGTCAAAAACATCATCAATAAAACAAAACAGAAAGAAAAACACTGTATCATGATATATACTGTGATATAAAACTACAAATACTGTGAAAAATCACTAATCACACTGATCAGCCACAAAAAAAACCCTGAAAGACACTTTAAATATCAATTAATCTGCTGCTTCCTCCATCGATCGATTGGTTTAGAAAATGAAGACAGTCGATCAGAAAGATTTTCAGTTTACTGAGATATAAAACAGAAAACTAAAGATTAAACCTTTTGGGATGTTTTGTCAAACCTTGAGATCGTTGGCAGGATTTGTTTTGCTCAACAGAGAAACTCCTCGTTTAGCAGAATATCAGTTGTCTCAGTATCACCTGAACTGATAATCCATTGTCAATAAACTGATCCACTAATTGATGATTTCAGCTCAGTAATGATCTGTTTACAAAGACATGGTGAAAAAACAAAAACTCAAACTAAATTTTTATTGTTCTCTTCACTTTTTAAAAGTGAGAGTAATATTAACATCATACCAAACTGACAGTCATTACTCTCAATAATCAATATCAGTTCTTCAGTTTTCTGCCAGTTTAAGTGTTTAACAGTGAGAAGTGAATTAAACTAACATGAAGGTGGAACAGGACCAGTGTGTTTAACCCACCTGAATAAATAAATAAATTCTGGATAATAAAGTTTAGAGCTGAAACAAAATTCATCAGCAGCTGTTCAGATAATCAATTAATCATGTCAAGATAAAATACCAAATATTCACTGTGAGGAGTTCATGTTTTACTTCTCAGTAAACTGAATATTTTATGTTTTGGACTGTTGGTTCTGACATGTTATAGATGATTAAACGATAAGTGAGAAAATAATCAAAGATAAATCGATAATCATTAGTTACAGCCTTAAATAGATGACTTAAATAAAGTGTATAAAATGAATATGATGTTTGTTTTACTTTTAACTGATACCAAATTATTTCCACTAAATATCCAGTGACTCCTGCAGGATTATAGGAAACTATAGGAACTGTAGGATTGATTATTGGTATGTTATTAACAGTTCTGAGTGTTTGTCTTACATTTACCATCTTTGTCATAAAACATCACAGGAATGTAAAGTAATCCTGTTTAAATTAAGTTTTAAAAATGAGCTAAATTAGCAAAAACACAACATGGAGACACCAACTGGTCCAGAGATGACGACATTTCTGTTGTTTAAGGATTTAAAAAAAACAAAATAAGCAGTAAGTTTATGAGTTAGCTGTCGTGTTAGCTTTATCCAAGTCCGCTAGCTCAAAGTGATCCTTTAGCATTTGTTGTGCTAAGTGCTGCTATTCCCTCAATCTACAGGCCGATTCTGCCCGTTTAAGTTCATAAATCCAAAGTTAGAAAGCCAACAACATCTGTAAACTTGGTTAAAACAACGAATTCTGTCTGAAAATGTGGACCAGGGGGAGGCTAGCAGGGCCGCGGAGAGTCTGTGGGACATTTTTCCAGCTAAGTTGGCTAACACGGGCTATTTGTGGTTTCATTCTCCTCTGCTACAGGCAGATAAGCACGCATAGCTGGCAGGCTAACGTTAGCTTCGCTCAGAAGAAATCAAACCCCGGAGTGGGCCCTGGCCCGGACACAGCTCCGAAAATCCTCCATTAAAGCTGCTTTCCCCAACTGTTAACTACACTTTTACACACCTACACATGACACACGGATGAAAAGCAAAGCAAAAAGAGGGATTTTTAGAGAAACTTACCTCGTATGAGAAAACAAAAACTACACAACAACAGACTCCGCAGCACGACACCCATCTTTCTCCCGTTTCTTGGCCCTGCCGCCGCTTTCTCCTCAGCGCAGTATTCCCATCGCTGCGGCCGCTTCCTCGGGCAAAAACACGGATTTCCAACAATATTCAGGTCGCGATTCGGCTACAAAACGCGTTAAATTATCCCCGCTTCCATCCTGGCTGCTTGCTAACTGCGTTGGATCAACTCTGCCTCACATTGTCCTGCAGGAGATCCGTCGTCTCCTTCCGCTGTGAGGAAGCTGCTCCCCCCCCCCCACCTCGCCTCCGCCACCTCGCTCCTCGACTCCACTGCCTTCTATTGTTGTTCTGATTTCATGCTCCCGAGCCAAAGATAATGTTACAACACGGAAAACGCCCTGCTGCCTACACGTTTAACTGGTGCTAAAAACGAAGCAAACACAGCCCGGGTCTCGCAAGAGGGAAACGAGCCGCTGCACGGCCCGAAGTTCAGCATTCACACGCACATTCCTGCGGGACTAGTTTATCACAGAGTTTACACCGACGGCAGCAGCTCACACGCACACTGCGTTACAGCGATCCACCGACAACGTTTAACGAGGAAATCACTACTTTTTTCTGCTATTTTCACCAACATTTTCCCAACAATGTGGCGAATAATAAAAAAAATATTGATCATTGGCTGCAACCCAAAGTCAGACTTCCAATTTTTGTCCAAGAACTGATACAGTCTATAGAAGATAAAGGGAGCTGAATGAAAACTTCTAAATGGATTTGAGATCAATTGTTAAACTCAAAGAAAAGTTAGTATAAAATTAAATCCATAATTTTGATTTTAAAAAAGTCAAAAAAAATCTGAGGAATTTCTGAGCATAAAGTCAGATTTAAAGATTATCACGAGGATTCTGACAGTCTGAATTCTGAGGCGAAAGGAAAAGAAAAGTGACGACTCCAGGGCAAAACTAAAAGTCACAATTTATGAAACATAGCTATCCAGAAACTTCTGACAAAATAGTCAGAACTGCATATTAACGTATAATGGATCAAAAATTCAGATTAAAAAAATATTTCTAATTCCAGTCTAAAGCCAAATTTTAAAGAAAAAGGTCAAAATGTTTAAACAAAAGTCAAAATACAATAAATTCTCAGCATTGTCTTCTGATCTGGACTCTAAACCAAACATTTGTGTGAAAATAATGAACACTAAAAGAGGATTGGAAAAAAAAAACGATATGTACTTTAAGTTTGAAGAAAGTAAAAATCTCAGAGAAAAATTAAAACAAGAAACTCAAAGTCTAGTGAGAGACATTAATCCCACACATCAGGATTCTCAGATTATAATTTTAAAAAAATAAAAAAAGTTTTTAATAGTAAAAGTAAAGTAAAGTCAGATTTCTGAGGTTAACTTGAGAATTTTCAAATAAGCATTTTGAGGATCAAGGTGTTCGAGTTGGTTGGACAAAGAAAAAGAACAGAAATCATTTGAAGATTACATTTAAAGTAAAAAGAAAATCGCAATTCACAAAAGATGTTTAACTTCTGACAATAAGTCAGAATTCCCAAATTTATCTGAAATTTAACTTAAAAGTCTGACTTCTATTCTTAATCTCCAAATTTACATTTTTTCTTTTATATCTTCCATACCACAGATCAACAAACATACTTCAATCAAAATCAAATATTTCAAAGTTGAATGAAATCAACTTGTTTTTTGTTAGTTATAGCCACCATTTTCAAGTTTATAAATCTTTATTTAAACCTGTAATCTCTGGCTGAAGAGCTCTTCCAAGTTTTATTAAAGATAAAAGTGAATTCTTTGTTTTACATCTCTTTTATTAAATCAACACATTAATGTGGCTGAAGGAAACATTTTGTCATCAAACTGAATCTTTCAGACTGATCGAGCTCTTCAGGACGTTGTGTTTATGTGCTGCAGACAGAACTCAGTAAAACCACAACACATTCAAAAATCACGTTTTTAATTCTTACAAGAACAAAACATCACGTCCAAACTTATGCAAAAGCATCACTTCACAAAACAAGACGTGACTATTATTAATGGGATTAATTCACTGTAAAAAATCAAAGCAATAGAAGTGAAAACGACTCAACGGTGCAGCTTCAGGCTTCTTCAGGTCAGCGCCTGCAGGAGGTTCATCAGGCTGCTGCTGCCACCTGCTGGTGAGACCACACTGCAGCAACTCTGCACACTGACCCCACCCCCACACACTGACGTCCAATACAAATGAACTTATTATAGGAAAATAGTGCGCAGCCAGTGTACTCTTACCTATGATAAACAATCTAATATTTCAAAAGAAGCGAATCATATTTATCAAAAAACACAGGATACATTAGTGCATCAAATTTCAAAGAATTGCATCCATCCTTTAATTTTTTTTGTCCACATGTGAAACGAGAAAAATGTGGACAAAATACAAAAACAACACAGTGAGAGAGTGAGTCCGGCATCGAGTCGAGTGATTTCAGAAGCGGTCACAGGCTCGTATGGCTGAAGCTTGTGGAAGTAAGAAGACATGCAGGTTTACATCTTATACACGAAGGGTTAATGAAGCCCATGGCGAAGAAGAGCCTCTAAACCACAAGGCCAAACGCACGTACCTGTGTCCGCTCATACAATCCACTATTTATCTACATTAGATCGACGTCTGAGGCTTCCTGAGATTCAGGGAATAAAAATATTGCTGTTTGTTCTTCGTATTCCATCGGCAGTTTTCTCTCCAGACAACAGGACGAGAACTAAATGAACTGATGGGCCGGAGGTTGAGGAGGAGTCTGTGGGTGACCGGAGGTGAGGAAGACTCACACTCGGCTTTGAAGTGAAACAAATAAAAGTCAATATGCAATTAATAAAACCACAAAGTGAAAAAATTATGAAAATTACGACTCCTACGGAGGCATATTAGTGCCATGACCAAAAACAACAACATTATAACATGAAAAGTTTCTCGTTTAACTGATTCTTCTCACCTCATGACATTTTCTCATTAAACCATATTATTTTAATCTTTTTGTTATATCACAAAACACAATTATTAGACAAAATCAACTTTTCCAATTTAGTATTTTCTCATCAATTTTCTCATCTCATTTCTCATTTTCTCATCAAACAATAATTTGTAATCTAGTAATGACAATATATAATAACATTAAAATATATTGTCACGAAATAAAAAAAACCAAAAAACTTTTCATGTTATAAGAAGAAACTGAGCAATATTTTGTTGACATGTTGGCAGCAATACGCTTCCATGGACTTAAAAAAAAAAAAAAAGCAAATAAATTTGATAGGAGGTCATAATTACGAGGACAAAAAGGAAAAAACTTGGAGTCAAAAGTAAAGTTGTTGAGAAAAGTCAAGGTGTAAACCGTTGATCAGGACAGATTTTTGGTAAAGTTTGATTTGTAGATCATTTTTGCATCATTGTATATTTTGTGGAGTAGCCAAAATTTACCGTATCACAGTATGTGGATTTTATCCATAACGCCAACTCATATTGAAAAATAACAAGATGTCGAGGCTGAAGGGTTCGTCTTAACACAGCTTCTTTTTTTGATAACCGCACAGGTCTGAGTGCTTATCCTTCTTATACCACGGCCACTTGCCAAAGATGAGTAGACTTTAAAAACATAATGTAAATAAACTGAGGAAATTATGCCAGAGCTGTGTGGCTATTTCAAAAATAATGCACACCCTCTGGCCAATCAGAATCGAGTATTCTCCACAGCCACGACACGTCTCTTGAAAATAGTGAAGTAGACATTCTATTATGTGAAACTTTGTGCTGTTTTGAAATGAAAATTTTATCAGATGAACGTTAACAATCTTAAATTAACTAATTATAAGTCTTGCTAATTGTCCTTTCTGAGCTTCCATCATTTTTTCTGCCTTCCTCACACCTCATAGTGCAGGTCGTTGAGCTCCAGTCTCGTATAATGGCGTCTGTCGAAGGACTCCATCGCCTTACGGCCACCGACAGCCAACGCCAGCGTGAGCACGGCAAGCCCCAGCACCATGAAGGCCACCACGCCGCTTTTCACCGCCCCCCGCGCCGCTGCAGCTTTCCCCTGCCCGACGCTGGAATTCTGGAGGGTGTGGTGGGACTGGATGGCGTCTTTGGGGACAATGACCAGACTCGGTGCTGGAGTCGTCCTGATGGTGGCCGAGTCAGTGGTGGTGGTCGTAGTTGTGGTTGTAGTGATAATGGTGGTCGTAGTAGTGGTAGGAGTACGAGTGTTGGTAGAAGGAGGAGTAGTAGTAGTGGTGGTGGTGGGAGTAGTAGTGGTGGTGGTGGTGGTGGGAGTAGTAGTGGTGGTGGTGGTGGTGGGAGTAGTAGTAGTGGTGGTAGTAGTAGGAGTGGTAGTTGTAGTTGTAGTAGGTGGAGGAGTAGTTGTAGTGGTGGTTGTAGTTGTGGTAGTTTCAGTGTTTGGCTGTGGTTTGTCTGTAGTTCTAAGTGCCGCCTCTTTGCCGGCCATTACAACAGGAAGTGATGTCGTGGAGCTCTGAGTTGGCCTGGTGGTGGTGGTGGTGGTGCTGACAGGATGAGACTTTGCTTTCTTGGTTGTTTTATTTTGCTTTTTGGTGGTTTTGTTTGGCTTTTTTGTGGTGGTGGTGGTGGTGGTGGTGGAGGACGCTGGTGTTGTTGTTGTTGGTGGTGTTGTTGTTGTTGTGGTGGTAGTGGTAGGTGCTGGAGTTACAGGGGGCATCGTGGCGATGATGATGATGGGTGGAGGTGCTGTTGTGGTGGCAGGAGCCTGCGTGGTTGGTGCAGAGGTTGTGGTCGTTGTGGTGGTGGTTGGTGGTGTTGTTGTACTTTGTGTGGTGGTTGTAGTGGTGGTGGGTTGTGTGGTTGGCAGGGTGGTTGGTGCTGGTGTGGTGGTGGTGGTTTGTTCCGTGGTGGTCGTCATTATCACAGGTCTAATTGTGGTTGGATGAACCAAACCTGTGCAGGAAAGAAGAAATCCTCAACATCCAACAGCCAGAGAAAAATATAATAATATAATATAATAAAAATATTTTAAAATAATAGAATATATATAATATATTAATAAGAGGTATGGTGTTCATTAACATTTGCAGATGTTTTATTTATTTGTCAGCCTGATCACATTCCAGTAATTCCATAAAAGTGTCCCATATTTCACTAAATGTATTTATTTTCCCTTCTGGCCACAGAGGTTCATTTCTCCACGAGGCAGGACGTCGTGTCCTGGAAGCACATGGCAGCTGTCGGACAGTCCAGGAGAAATGTTCAGGATAGATACTCGGTATTTATTTGTATGTTTTAGTCACAGATCAAGACATTTAAGGCAGATCACCATACTGTGATTCATACAGAATAATACAGATTACTTGAGCTTAAAAGTAAAATGAGTTTTTTTTGGTAGTTAAAGGCCTCGATGAGCCTTTAGAATAACAGAACTAGACATGAGGAAAAGGCAGTTTGGATGGAGAGCAGCTGATTCTACCTTTGTAGATGTCATAGGTGTTGATGCCGTCTTGAGCCTTCATTAAAGGACAGTCCTGCTCTGTCTGACAGTGGAACAGGAAGCAGTTCTCTTCACCGGCCTGTTTGTTGGCTTTGAACACGGCCATGTTGCACTTGGCACCTTCAGAAACACAAACATATGATGTCATGAACTCTGACAGAGCAGAAAAATCAGTTTGAGCTCCTCTCAGTCCCACATTTCACTGAGCTACACAGTAAAATACTGAGAAATGGGACTGCAGCCATTTATTTATTTAGTTAAATAATGATAAAAAATTTGGGATCAAGATCAGAGATGATACTAAAGGAACTTGAAACAGTATTTTAGAGAAATGTGTTGCACTTAAAGTGGACAAAATCATTCAAGGACCCTGAATTTTCAAATAAATGCACATTCTACTTCTATTAGAGGAACAGCTCACAACATTTCAGGGCTTCCGGACACTTGGATTAAGCTCCAGAAATGTTGTGTGGACTTCACCTGACTTTCAAGTTCAACAAGTTCAACCTTTAGCTTCAGCACAAAGGCTGGAAACAGGGTGGAACAGCTAGCCAGTGTAGCCACAAAACAGCTAGCATAATTAAGGTTTACACCTGGTTGTGTAGTGTTCAAGTAGCGCAAGTACAAGTACACTGAATTTGTACTTATTTAAGTACAGTTCTTGAGTAACTGTATTATTTAGATTATCAGTGTACAGACATAGAGACACTGCTATGTCTGGTTAGCTATCAGCTAATATAGCTGCAACAAGCTAACGTGAGACAGTGTGGCTTTACATAAAGATTGTCTGCATGATGTTGTTTTAACGCTCTCATCACGTTATGGTCACTGCAGGCTGGATGAAGCTGCCCTGGTCCTGGACCCAGACCTCATGACCCACCTGGCTTAACTTCCTCTGAGCAGCAGGCGCGGACACAGGCCTGCTCCGACCGCACCACCCGAGCATCCGTGGCCGTCGTCGGTCTGTTTACGGCCAGTCTGACATTGATATTGACGTTCTGGTGCTGCCTGAAGAAACACGTCTCCGCTTCCACGGCCGACACAGGAAGTGATGTTATCAGCAGAAGCAGCAGCACAGCGGCAGCGAGCAGCGTGCGCGTCCACGAGGGTGGAGTGGAGGCCGGAGGAGTCATGGCTGCAGCAGATCCACACTCTGATGAGAAACAGGCTCGGCGTCCTCAGCAGGAGAGCACAGATCCACACAAACGCACTGCAGGAAGAAATAGAACAACTTCTGATCAGATCAATTTCAGCCTTAAATGAACCACTTCATGTTTGTCGCACCCAGTTCTGGATTAATCACCACCCCAGTATGGGTAAGTATACAGATACAGATAATGGTGCACTCGTTAATCTATTAATCTGTTTTTCAAATGTATTTTTTTGTCTCTTTGAGCTCCACAAGTGAAGTGCCATCTAGTTCCATTATATTGGAGAGAAG